>QVOB01008767.1:0-11725 GCA_014839585.1 Pseudomyrmex concolor | reverse complement strand
ATTACATGTTATTACATTATTGGAAAGCAATATAAAATAGATAGATTTCCATCAAAGAAGAAAATTAGACAGCAAATAAAAACTTTGCCAGTCCTACTACATTTATTGTTGCATCAACAAAACGATGATTCCATCACGGTTAAAAAACTTCTTAAATCACAACATTTCGATCCCGGTTATGATCTTCTTCAGTGTGAATCAAGGAAAAAGGCAGGAAAAACTCAATAATTTCAATTGCTCATGTTCAGGTGCCTGAGATAAATCCCGCTAGTCGCGAACTCGACAACAAGCACCGCGTAACAAACTCTACACCTCGGCAGCAACTAACAGACATCAATCATCTCGGCCGTGTCCTTATACTGTCACAATTTATTCTTTCTAGAGTTGCACTTTATTTCACTTGTGCTACCGACGTCGACTCAAAGCGTTCCACTGAATTTTTCCTGGACATCTTTATCAAGCATCCTACAAAGAGCATGCATGTGCACAATTAAATAATCCCGTTATCAACCTGTATTTGATCGAGAACACAAGCCTACGAATTTAAGGATGTTAAAAGATGTGTGAGAATTGATGGTGGTTTCTTATTTAATTTTATGCGCAGAACACGAATCTGGTTTCAGAAATTGCCTATCACGTCAGGTTTTTGAGATAAAGTTGTGACAAAGTAAAACTTGTCCCAACGCGCGCGAAAAGCGCCGTCCAACGACCGCCGAACGGAGCCGAAAATAACCGACCGATACAGACGAGCGGATATAAAAGCGGCAGCAGTTCGAGGAAACAAGAGATTTGGAGTTCAGTTCTAAAGCAAGGCGCTCCTTGCTTTAGAACTGAACTAAAATAGAAGAACGAACTAACAAGCCGGAAGAACCAGAGCGCTCCCTGAACCGCTGGCGCTCTAGCGGAAATCGATCTTCGACATTTCCGCCGTACGCTATAGCGACGCCGCGATACAGGGTGTGTTCGGGAAGCACGCTATTCAGCGCTATCGCTGTTCGAGGAGATAGGTGACAGCGCTACCAAACGCAATCGTGACGTCACTAATGAAGGTGTTTTACGTGTAACTTCGTGCTGCACACGCTAGTGTTAGCGTGAGGCCGGTGGATGCAGTGCTTCCGGTGCCTAAAATACGGGCATGTTGCCCGTCTCCGCACTGAAGCGGATCGGATCACTGTGTGCTACCGGTGCGGGGAGATCGGCCACCAGACCGCGCGCTGCACGGCTGCTCCCAAGTGCCCACTTTGCGGGGCGGGGACAGCCGAGCGGACATCGGGAGGTGCGAGGTGCGCCCCCATTCCGAGTAAGTCAACGCGCGGGGACGGAGGGTCAAAACGCCCTACGCGCACGTGCTGCTTCCTCTGTGACTAGGGAAAAGGGACAACAACAGGGGAAAAAGAGGAGTGATCCTCTTCCTCTGGAAGCGGAAACGCCGCTAGGAAGATGCGGGCGCCTTCTCTGTCATGGAGTATAACAAAGAGAGCGTCCATTGGTGCTGGCCGTAGAAGACGTAAGAACTCTATGACCGGAAGACGGAGAGCCGTGGGGAAAAAATGCTCCTCCAGGCTTCTCTGGCGAGCAGAGGTTCCAGTCTGTTTCCAAGTCTGGGGCCAGGGAAGTAGATGCTCTATACGAGGAGGAGTCTTACTCCTCTTCCTCTGAGGAAGAGGATAAGTGGAAGAGCGGAAGGGATGCTAGAGCTTGCAAACAGGCGGGCCTTCACATCTCCCGCAAATCGGCGAAGAAGGCGCCGAAGTCAGGAGCAAACTCGACAAAGGAGCCGTCCCCGAAGCGATAGAAGCGAGAGTCTAAAAAGATCTCCTTACCACTCGTGAAGTCAAGGCCCAGGCCAGAGTCCTCCAAATCGAGCTTTTAGCTCGCTTGGAGTGCACTGCGGTCCGAGCATGGGGAAGCAGGATCAGACCCGGGCCCGATCCTGGACCCAGCCTCCTCGGGGACTGGTTGGTCGAGGGTAAGGGTGTCGTTATTGAATGTACAAACTCCCTCTAACTTTAGTTACGGGGGGCGGGGACTTGGCGAAGTGAAGGGAACTTACCTCACCATTGTACAAGTCCCCAGGGAGAGGTGCTGGAGAGGGAGGTGTGGCTCTTCCTCCCAGCACTACACCAACCGCGGGTGTGAGCTGTTTCAGTTTGGGGACCGACGGAGTGATCCTGGTGAAGTTATAGCCATAAGGCTCCCACAGAGTCACTCCTGCTTAAGGTTCGGTGCAGGCCACTGAGGTGTTTTTAGTGAGTGTATCCTCCTTATCTGGAGGGGAGTCCCACATACCCTTGTCCCTATCCCAGGGGTAGAGGATGCGTAGGCATTTTCACTTTATTAAAAAAAACAAAAAAAAAAAAGAAGGCGCCATGACATGGCGCTAATGCTTATGCAGCTTGCTATCGCTAACGCTTTATTGGTTCTCCGAACAGATCTAGCAGCGTTTGCGTTTACAGCATTTACAGCGAGCTCCTCGAACGCATTGAGTGCATATGCATAGCATAAAACTATTTATTGTTAGACCAATGAGCATCTAGCATGATTATATGTAAATCACTATAGCGACTTATGCTAGACGCTTATTGGTCCATATAGTTTTATGCTATGCATATGCACTCTGTCATTTTGTATTATAGCTCTTAGACCGTAATAATGCGCACCGTTCACTTAGACACCATAAGGTCTGTGTCCCCGCACAAACTCTTTCGTAACGCATTACGTTATGTTAAGTACCGACTATAAACTTAGATTCGTACGTAAACTTGAACTTTATTCAACGCACAAACAAAATGAACGTACCACGTTTCTGCTACGTTAAGTTAGTTTTGTTTGTGCGTTGAATAAAGTTTATGTACGAATCTACGTTTATGGTCAGTACTTAATATAACGTAATGCGTTACGAAAGAGTTTTTGAGGAAGCCCTAATAATGCGCACCGTTCACTTACGCCCGTTTCTATCATCTCCGATTAACTTAATCGATCGATTATTCCGTTGGAGCAGATCAATCGTATCGGTTGATTGACTGAAATTACCAATTGCGTTGATCAACATTTGATCGATTAAGGTACTCAGAGATGGAAACGGGCGTTAGACACCCGTAATAATGCGCACCGTTCACTTAGACATCGTAATAATGCGCACCATGCATTTGCACACCGTTCATTTAGACACAAACTTTTTATTTCAACGCTTAAAAGATAGTCATAATTTGTGTGAGTATGTGCCAGATAAAAAAATGAAAAAAAGTAAACTTGTATAAAAACTACTCTTGCAAAAACCTACTTTTTAAAAATCATAAAAAAACAGTACATTTTAGAAGTAAAGATTTTGTTTGCAGTACACATTATCGTACACATGTGGGCGGGAGAGGGTCTCCGCTTCTCCCCTTGCACCCTTTCCCCGAAAAAACCTAACCCTAACCTAACTCTGTTACTACTAAAGTAACTCCGGTATATGAGCCGCACCTATCGAAAACTTAATTTTTCAAGTAGTATTTACAATGTTAAAGACAAATTAATTATACCAATAAAATCTCTATACTGTCTTTTACTATAACAAAACTCACAAATACAACATCTTTATTCTTTATATTTTATAATAATCTTTAAAAAACCTTGCATTTTTGCCATATATTCTATAAAGGTTGGTTAATTGGCCATGTATGGATGGAAATACAAGTTATATAAAAATCTTGAACTACAACACTTTCTTTCTTTTAATAACATCTTCCAATATTTACTTGTTTAAGATACATTAATATTATGCATTAACAGTATGTATTAGTAATAAATTATAGGCAAGAGTGGCTAAAATACGTGAGGTGAATGCTGAAGTTAGCTTGCTAGATACAAATTTAATACTATGCAGACGCCCGCGTAGACGCAAGCAGTACAGCACGAGCCATATATCCTACATGGAAATTGCCAAATTTCCTACACGAGTGGCCTTCACTTGGACACCGTTCAATTAAACATGTTGCAATCTTCTCTGCTTATCTTCATGTGTGCTGATGATGTCCTCTTGTTGAGGACATCATCAGCATACATATAATGTGCGTACAATTATTTGGTTACGTGCTTTTATGTTATAATAGTATTGTGTTGTAATTTCATCTGTTTAGTGTTATCGAAACTATCGTCAGTTTAGTTAATCCTTCTTAATTTCTGAGTCTTCTCTGGTATCCGATATTCTTGATCAGACCGGCCTGGCGATGGTTGCCGTGTGGTCCACATCTAATGGTCTGCTTCTCAATCCAAAAAAAATCAAACCTCATAGTGGTCTGCAGCCAGAAATTGCTTCCTAAGTTATCACCACTCATAATTCACCTCAATGGCATCTGTATTGAACCATGCTCTTCTATGCATATTCTTGGTCTTCATGTTGACTCGTCCTGGACTTTTAAGGCATGTCGCTATTAAGTGTAAAGCGACTTTCTTGCGGTTGTAACGATGTAAATCGTTACGGCCGGGACCGAACATCCGTCCCGGCCAAAAACGGCGCTTCGCGCCTAATTAAACTTATTAATCGTACACGTGTACTGCGATACACGTTGTTTGTCTCGCGAAGGCATACGTGCCGCCCGCACCGCGCGCTTACCGCGCCCACAAGCGGCATACACGCCCGCCCGCACCGCGCGCTCACCGCGCCCACAAGCGGCCTGCGTGCCGCCCGCACCGCGCGCCTCGCCTCGCCATGGAGCTACGCGCGGGACAAATATTTATCACAATTATTTCTCCCGCAAAGGAAATAATCTGTGACAAATAACCGAGCCCCGCAGATATAAAAGCCGGCCGAAAATGCTCCGTAGCAGATCAGCTCCGATCTCCGACTTGAGAGAAGCACTCGGGGAAGCAATTCCTCAGCCGGGTAAACCGACAAGCGACTCTTGAAGACGACCTAGCTCCGCACCGGGGAACTCTGATTCTCCGTCGGGTAAACCGACATCCGAACCGATCCTCTCCGGGAAAGTTTCTTCTCCGCCGGGAAAACCGGCACCCGCTCCGCCTCACACCGGGAGAAATTATTCTCTCTGCCGGGAAAACCGGCATCCGCTCCACCCCGGGAGAAGATTATTCTCTCCGCCGGGAAAACCGGCACCCGTTCCGCTCCACACCGGGAGGAAATATTCTCTCTGCCGGGAAAACTGGCATCCGTTCCGTTGCACACCGGGAGAAAATATTCTCCCCGCCGGGAAAACTGGCATCCGTTCCGTTCCACACCGGGAAAAAATAGTCTCTCCGCCGGGAAAGCCGGCATCCGTTCCGTTCCACCCCGGGAGAAATTATTCTCTCTGCCGGGAAAACCGGCATCCGTTCTGTTCCACCCCGGGAGAAAATATGCTCCCTGCCGGGTAAACCGGCCTCCTGTGCCGCTCCGCACCGGGAGAACATATCATCCCCCGGTAAACTCAACTTCCGGCGAAACGACCGCAAGCGACGCCAGCGAGCACGAGCCGGCAGCCGACGTCTTGTCAACCGCGGATACGTATAAGCCGACCATTGTAAATATATCCCGCGCTTATATTTTCGTTAGATTATTTTGTTATATTCTCTTTATTTGGTTTTTGTTAGTAATAAACGGCATCTTGCCAATCGCGTATACGTATAAGCCGACCAGTGTAAAGATATTCCGAAATTATTGCGGTTATATATGTTATATCCTTTCCGTCATGTCCTGTCTGTCTCTCAAAAACTTCATGTCTCCCAATCATTGATTGTTTCTCTTTTTGACTACGCTGATGCTGTCTACCATTCATGTATTATGCAAGTTACTCAAAATCGTATCCAGAAAGTGCAAAACTCATGTCTCAGTTTTCTATGGCGTGAGGAAATACGATCATATCAGTCCTCTATTTAGTAGATCAGGCTGGCTTAATATTCATCAGAGATTCATTCTTCACTTGTGTTGTCTCACCTTCAATCTCCTCCAATCTGGTATCCCCTCTTATCTTCGCGACCTGCTTATATAACGCCGATCATCACTCTGGTACTCTTCCTTCTACGCGTCGTCAGCAGGATCTTTCTTTCCTGCGACATCGCTCTCAAAAATTTCGCAGCTCTTTCTCTACTGTTGTTAAATATTTCAACCTGCTGCCAATTAAGGTTTGTAATGAGAGCTCCTTTGCAGGGTTTCGTATTACTGCAGCCAAATTTATCAGAGATAACTTGTAGCACTTATCTCTTTATTACTAGATTTATCTCATTTATTATTTCTTGTTTTTCTGTTTAAGCGATATCTCTTTATATTGTAAGTTATCCGATGATTTCATTCTTCTTATATTTATATTTTCTGTACTATTTCTATATTCTATATTTTAAAATGTTAATCTGATTAGACTTATAACAGCTCTCAAGCTGCTGTCTCGCCCTTTAAAGAGCATTTTGTTATTAACTATTTACTATTTGTAATTTACATTTGTAATTTACTATTTGTAATTTACATTCTTTTTAATAAAGTTATTATTATTTATTGTTATTGTTATTTTTGCTGTTATTATTATCATTATCATTATTATCATTATCATTATTATCATTATCATTATTATTATTATTATTATGTGCGCATTTTCGTGCGTGTCCAAATGCATTGTGTCTAATTGAACCGTGTCTAAAATGTTGTGTCTATTTGCACCGTGTCTAATTGCAACGTGTCCAATTGAACGGTGTCCAAGTGCACCGCTCCCCGCATTGGTGCGTCCGCGTGTACTTTGTATGGTATACTGACTCTACATTGTCGCAGACAACTATTTTTTACGATTGTACACTGCTCTAGCTGACTTCTTGTTACAATGGAGTATGTCTGTCCATTTTTCTGTACTACAATTATTTCGTTTTTTTATTTGCGCCACCGTATATATTGTCGCAATCGTGTACCGGCAAGGGCATCATCCTAAACACATTATATTCTATGGGAGTTACACACTCGCGCTTTACAGTATACGCTGACTGTAACGACTGTATCGACTGTATGTTTTTTATCGTTAGCCAATTTTCGAGAGTTACGACAAATAGAAAGTGCAATCCGTGGGTAGACCAATTATTCGCGTCCTGGAGACTTTTTATTATTAATTCGATGGTTAATACGATTTCTATTACGTGAACTTTGTCTACGTTCGTGACATATCCCGTAATATTTTCCGCATTGAATTGAATTTTTTTCTGTTATCATGCTGCCTAACTCTATAAAATATTTGCTAAGCTCAGCTTGTTGCGCGTAACTATCTACTTTTTTCGTTATCTCGATTATCGCGTTTTTTAGCTTATTCTCATTTCTCTCTACGATCTCCTCAACGTTCTCCACGGGAGCGATAGTCGCGTTTACAACTTGCAGCTGATTTTTAATTACGTGCTGCAAAACAGCATGTTTTTTGTTCAGTAGTTCCATTTGCTCCAAAATTCGCTTTTCATCTTCGGCATCCATCATACCGAACGAACTTTTGCGATGGAATCTACCGCGTTAACTAATCCCTTTCGGTAGCACGTTGATGTATCCACTAGTTTTTACGAATCTTTTTTTTTATTTTTTGTAATCTTTGTCGTAACTCTGCGGCAAAACCTTCGCATAGTTCTTTATTACGCATGCTTGATGTCGCGTGACACCTGTCAGCTTCATTTCTGTCTTTTCGGCTGGCGTCTTTCCCTTTTATAGAGTAGTTCTACTTCGCTCTCTTTTGTCTCTTTCATTGATACGGTGACCATGTCTAGAACTGCTTGCGCTGCATTTAGCTGCAGCAGCTCTGCCACTGACACGGCTTTTTTTTTGTCCCTCAATGATTCGCTATTGTCACTTTGGCTTTTTTTTTTTATCTTTTGCTGCATGTATTACCTTTGCGGTTCTTTTTTTGTTTTTTCTGCCATTCAGTGACCAGCAATTTTCCTTGACATGTTCCGCCTTTTTGCAAATAACTGCACTGTTTTTCGATGGCATTTACTCGGCTATTGCTTAGTTTTAGCAATGCCATCTTGCTTGACAGTCTCTTCTGTAGTATTCGATCTTTCCGCATTTATACCATTTGTAATTTTTACTGTTGCTACGCGTTTGCGTCGGCACGCGGCTTTTCGACTTTATTCCAGCGGTCTTTTTCTCCGCGCTTGCTCGACTATCGCTTCCTGAAGCGTAGCATACCTACGCGACCGCACGATTAATTTTAGTTCCTTGCGTAATCCTATCTGAAAGTAGTGCAGTGCCTGTTCTTTTATCGTTTCTAGGATTGTGCGTTTTTAAACCGTAGTGCGTATCTTTCCTTCGACCATGGATTCGTAAAGTTCCATGGCAAATTGATTCACGCGCTGCCCGTAATTTAACGTGCTTTCCTCGTGCTTCCGTTTTAAAGAGCTAAACTCTATTTGTAACTCACTTGTGCCATTTTTAGTAATTTCGAGTACGTATTATCTGTCTCGTTTTTTAAGCCAGTAAACATTTTGGTTACAAAACCATATCCATCTGTGTCCTCAGTAGGATATGGTTTGGTCCATGTCTGTCAACATGTGAAATGTCAAAATGCGACCAAACTGATGGTATTGGTATTGGTGCGAAATTGGCTCGTAGACCCTAAACGAGTAGTCCATACGCCATTCTAAGTCTTAACAGATTATATTTCGACGTCCGATGAGAACGATCTCTCGGAAAAAAGTCCAAAACTAAATCCTGCATATCTACGCATATCCGGCCGCTACAACGGCCATCTTAACTGACTAAAATGATGACAGAGTCTGCCACAAGCAAAGCGAAGCCAAATTATCACCAAAGTGAAGCCAAAATCCGGAACAGATTTGGTCATCGTCTGTTGGCGTCAAATTGCAAACAGTCCGCATGTATACACGAAGACCTGCTTGGCGTTTAACAGATCGACCCGACTTTTGTCGTAAACAGATCTTTGGTACGGTTTTGCGGACTGTTTGGTCACAGTATTGCTAAAAGCAGATTTGCTTGCAATCGACCAACATCTATTTGTTGTCAATTTCACTGACATGTATAGAATCGTTTTGGCCGCAAAACTCTCATGTATATTGCCAACAGAGTTGTTGCGTCCTTTGTCTCAATGTGCTAACTTTTGGCACCAAAGCATGTTTATTGTAGCGTTTCTGCAAAGAATTTCTGTTGCCAAGGTCTGCGCAGTCAGAAATTGTTTGCTGGGTAATTGCTCGAAATTATGGATATCTCGCGTCTCGAAATCTAGTAACGCTTGTCTTTTCAACTTGGCACACAATATCGCCTCCCGTAGAGTTCTTTTGTCGATCGGATTAATATTTTTCATTGCGTATGTGCATGCACTTAGAAACTCGCAAAATTGTTGCGACTTTCCGTCAAACGTCGGTATAACGCGCTTCTTTTAATGACATATAACCGTTTGAACGCGAGATTTGGTTTAGGATATCTGCGGATGTTCGTCCATAAGTTACGTCCAGCGCGTTATCGCGCTCTCGGATTACCCTGTCGTCGTCGGCTCAACGTGTGCCGCGCGCGTGTCACGTCATATTCCGAAAGTATGATGGTTTCTCCTACTGCTCGCTCAATCCGTCGACGCGCCTAGTCACCGTGTTTATTTGCGTGCTCATTTTTTTGAGAGAATTTAATATCTGTTACAGCATTATGTCCGTGAGGTTGGGATTCCGTCCGCTCGTTCCCGCGGTTTTTCCTGTGACTAACTCACGACGAATTCTATTGATCTCCCGCTCAATGTCGTCCTGCTCTATCACTTGTTCATTTCCTATTTGCTCTATCTCATCGCGTTTCTACGAAACAACTCACTCTCGTACGAAGATCTACCGCTTTGAGTACCACATAGAAAGAACGGTTTCTTTAGATTTAACAAATTTTGTTAAATCCAAACAAATTATTTCATTGGAATAGTCCAAACAACCTTACTTTTAAATCAAACATTTTGTTACGTCCTGAAACTCCACGTCCTCTTCTATTTGCAACAAATAATAATTAATCTTACGTAGCTTTTAAAATAAAGCGTAACTCGCTCTATATAACGATAAATGTTTTTAGAAATAGTTTTATCTAGCGCCCGGATGAAGAGGCGAGAGCTCGGTGAGATTAAATAAATAATTATTGACTCGAATAAAATCTCCGATCATAAATAACTCCAGCCGAAAGACCGAATTGCACAAACAAATCCAATCGCACTCACAAAAGAAATATCAACAATGAGCTTTTACTCACGAATCACGCTCTCGCCACTTCAAAGAGAATCGCCATAAAAATCAAGAAGCAAAAAACCGTCGCACATTTTAATATAAATAAGATGAGATACGCACCGACACTTAATCTAAACAATCGCTTGCCCTTCCGACCCGGAAGTCGAATGCAGATAGAGTTACTCGCCTCCGAGAGATTCACGAATGAGAGATTGATAATTCAGCAGAAGTCAAGGAGAGGATAATTAAAGGCAAATCAAATGATAAAGAGAAACCCAATGAATCAAGAAATCCCGCCTCTAATCTTCGATCAAAAACTCCGGATCCCGGATCCGGAGCGCAGTTCTCCGAGCATTTTTTCCTGACAGTCTTTAGTTAACCCTTGCACTAGCCTTTTTTCGACTTAGAATTTCAACTCAGAATTTTAACTTAGAATTTCAACTTAGAATTCTAATTTAGAATTTCGATCTCGTCGTTCGGGTTTCTCGAGTCTAACGACTCCGCGAGTCAACCGCACCTGCAGAAGCAATCGACGAGCGAAACATCCATCTTGCGAAAGACCGAGCGAGGTCTTCATAGCGAACGTCGCAAGCGGCACAAGCCTTATCAAGTCGTAAGTCTCAGAGATGTACACATATGTATATAATTTTTTAATATAACAATGAGCTACCTTCAAGATAAACAACGGTCATAATTAATATTACCAGCATTATTTAATTTTCATGTTTGAACAATACTTTGTGATGTTTCGTAATTCTTTGCCAAATTCCTTGACAAATAAATTGAAATGATTAAATCGGTCTTCGATCTTGATTTGTAACTCGCATTCAGAGTAACGAGGTGAAGAGCCTTGCGCCGCCGCTCTCAAAATAAAAACTCTCGTACCTACTTGACCATTCTTTACGACTTACCTATCGCCGAGACAAAGCTGGCTAGTAACACTTATGTCTAAACAGTAATTTAGAGAACAACACCTTTATTATAAACATTATCCAAACTTCTCACTTGAAGAAATCCGAATTTTTTTAATCACACTATTAAAAATATACAACCAGAATCAGATTCTTCTATTGTAAAGATTTTATTAACCAAGAATGCGTCGGATTTTAACCAGTTATCAAACGAGGAATTAATTCAGATTGTCATACAAAACCGAATGCGATTAGTTGTTCTCTCGATTAATTTTAATTAATTACTAACAAGTTATTTTCTTCACAATAAATGATTTATGATTACATTTTGCTAGAGAAAATCGCTCTTAATTAATTTAATACTACTTTACCCCGTTCATTTTCTTAATCTCTCATAGATCGCCAGGTGTCGTCCCTGATAATTGAGACTCGCGTCTTAGACCTAAAAAGAGACCGACGAGCGAGAATACGTTAGACAGAGAAAAATCGGAAAATCCCGTTGGCCTGTCTGCGTTACTGAACAGCATCGCTCGACTCGTGCATTTCTGACTTCCTTCTTTGTGTCAGGTTGTCGGGATAGAATCAAGAGGCATGGTAGTGCCTCGCGCCAAGTTCACGCGCAACGAAGTGGCGCTCGAACTGCGCGAGCACACTGTGCCTCTTATACG
>QVOB01008714.1:0-16282 GCA_014839585.1 Pseudomyrmex concolor | reverse complement strand
TCTCTCTTGCGATACTGACACCATCGGGCAGTGAGGCTAAGTACTTATCGGACCGCCCTCGTACATATATATATATATATATATATATATATATCACTCGAATGCGCGCAACAATGTTCTCGTACAAAATTTATAACTTTATTTTAAGAATAAATAAAATGATACTACATCACAACGTGCGCGCGTCCGATTATTGTAGGTATGACCTCGGTGACCATTGTGATAAAGACAACAACTTCATTTGTCTTCGACCATTCGATGTGCTTTTCATCCGCGAACGTGCGCATTCACTTATGAATGCACAAAAAGAGCTATAACAGTGATCACGAATAAATGAGAGATTAAAGATACAAAGGTGCGGAACAAAGTTGATATCGTCAGTAACGATGAAGACATCAGTTTCTTTTATCGCTACTCGTTGCCTTTTTTGTTTTGTTACGGCGTGATCGAATGTCGACGATTAACTAAGATCGTAGATAAACGCGTCGGCGGGCAACAGTAGACAAGAATAACAACGACCACGTCGACGTCTCGGTACTTTGGTGGAATTCAGTTCTTCATCGTTCTTCTTAAAGATTCGTAATAAGCTTATCTACGGAACACGCGATGCTCTCGGGAATACAGATAACGAGCTATTGAGCCAGATTGAGCAAGAATAAGACATACACACACACACATACGTGATGAAGTGATGTGACATTTGCTGGCAATAAATCATAAATATATTTGCTGTAATTAAATATCGACTTTGCAATTATATATAACTATTCAATTAATTGTAAGTTTTGTTTTTATGTAAAAAGTACAATAGCTTTTGTTTTATTCTCGTTAATTGATATTTTAATTTAATTTTGTAAATTTAAGTTTTACACATTTTTATTTGTATTTAAAAATTTTGACATTCATATATATATTTTCATACTCTACTATAAACACACACGCACAAATATCTATCACAATTAATTTGTATAACTAATTTATTGGAATTATAATAACATCAATATTTGATTAAAATAAGGAAACTTTTATAATTGTAAGAACTTTGAATAATTAACATTAATAATTGAGTATATTCTAATAATATTCAAGCGCGCGCGTAAAGCGTGCGAGATTTCTATGCTGCGGAGTAATGCCAACGTAAATATAAAACGTAATTATTGATTATGTGCACTCATACGTACATGGTCGTGGATATTTTTAGTGGTAAGAGGCACTAACTATAGATACAAAACCCTTACTTAATAGTAAGATTAACTATCACGAAAAGATTACTAACGATAAAAATATCTAAGTTGTCTAGATCAAACGATTTTCTTCGCAAATAGTAATAAAACCGGATGATTAATCATCAGAGCATCAACTGTGTTCGAGAAATTATATTCCGTTAACTTGATTGAATTTTTTGAAGCACACATGTGATCCCGATTGGGAAAGATTTAGATAAGTGTTCCTAGACCATACGAGAAACGGAGATTGCGGACAATTTATCAAATCACCGTGCACAGTCGCAGCGATTGCCGGCTAACTGCAGTTATTTTTAATAATTAAGATGCTGCATTCTTGTTAGCTTAGGTGACAATAAAATTATATCTGTATGGTAATGAGAATATCGTCGCGACTCGATGGAAGTAGGCAATGGAAGCGCGTTTAGAGAGAGAGAGAGAGAGAGAGAGAAAGAAGAGAAGAAAAGAAGGGGATTATTCTTGCAATTTATGCTGGCCGTTTGCATCTAGCAGAGAGCATACACCTCCGTTATTAAAGCCATTAAAGGTCGCGACCATAGTTTGCATAATTAACAAAGATCGATGATATAAACGACGGCGATGTCGTTCTCATTGTTGGTAGCAGTGCTTTGATAGAGGATGAGATTTTAGTACTTTATTACAATTATTAACTGACGTTTCAGCGTTTGCTGAATTATTTTACAGTTTTGTCCTCGCTCATTTTGTGTCGTTAGCAAACAGAAGTGTTGAGAGTTCGCAAATAAGTAAGAAAAAAATTTCGTACACATTTGTCCAAAGCAAATGAACAAAGGCACAATTTCGTTCACAATGACAAAATATCGCAAATGTTATTTTTTCACAATTATACTGCAACAAATCGAATTCTAGATCGTAACGCTGAGCGTTTTACTTATTTCATTCAGATTTTAGTGTGTTTATAAAATAGTAAAGAAATGTATAATTTATTTATTTATTTTTTTTTTTATTACTATGTAGTTGTTTCAGCAATTCAATTAATATTTACTTTATACGCGCAAAAGTGTTTATGTGAACATGCTGATATGTAATTATCAGTATCGTTTGCTCATAACGCGAATTATCATTTTAAAGAAATAGCCATTGGCTGTTATCACTGAAATACTAAATGCTTCACCCATCGATGCATTTATATAATATCTATATATACTTTTCCAATGTAAATTCTCTCTCTCTATATATATATATATATATATATATATATATATTTTTTTTTTTTTTTCTTGATTTTATTCTTATTAAGTTTTTGGTCATTTTATGTGACAATTAAATATTATCAACTAAAAATTTCTTTTCAAAGAAACATACATATCACGTCGTATCTTATACATATTTATATCACGCACGGATCAGGGTAATTTTTAAGCATAATACATTTATTTTTTTCAGAAAAAGCTGTTAGGAGAAAAAATATGATCTTATTACAATCATTTTTATTTCTGACGGAATATGTGTATCATGCGGCGCTTTTATTATTGTTATCATCACCGTTTTATTATTAAGCAATCGGGATTTATAGCGGGACACGGCCATAAAATACTATCAAGTCGAGTGACATGCGCTCCTATGCTTTGACCGTTTTATGTAAACTTCACAATTCAGCGTGAGCTTTAAGGCGGATTCTAGTTTGTATAATAATATTGGATTAAAAAATTACGGTTGTGCATATTTTTGCGCATATAAAAAGATGCGAATAATATTGTTGACGCACACATCAAAATTTGAAGCCTGCGCCGATCTCTGTTCGGCGAACCGCATTAAGTCACGGCCTAAATAGAAATTCTAAAGTAAATCGCCTCCATTCTCTCATCGCCGACAAGATGCTAGCGTGGTATGTGCAGAGCCGTGCTACTATTACCGTACGTAATAAGCATGTCAATTTTTGATACAATGAAATGTTATTCTTACGCCGTTATTCTTACCGCTAACTGTGTGTGTGAGCGCATCTTCGTTATTAAGGTCTTTTCATGACTAAAAGAAAACAAAAAAAAACGCATGAAATTAATCGACTGCCGTTTTCTGTCTGTAAATATAGCTCTCTTACTCTTTTATCATGCGCGTAACAAACTCGGTATAAAAAATAAAACATGTACATAAGTTTCAGGTTTTGCACTTATTTATTTATCGATGTTATTCTGATTGATGTAGCGAGGCTCAACTCTAACGGAGAAACTTGCTAAAATCTTCGACGATTGCTGGATCATTTTTAACAACAGATAAATCTTGTGAAACGCAGTGTAAACAATGTTGTGGCAAAAGTAGCACGTAGTAGAAACGGACAACTGTTATCGACGATAACGAGATATACGAGGTTGCCTAATGTAAGTCGGACACGCAAAATCGCGATGATTTCAGCGAGGATTGGTATACGATCGATAAGCAATAAGCAGTAAATGGAAATTGCGATTCTATTCGGGACAAAAGAAAGAGTTTTATTTTACGTACGGATAAGAATCGCGAAGAATTGTACATATATAGTAAGTAGTTATTACTCAGGAAAATAAGTTATATCGACGAATAAACGAATTACATGAATTACAATTATAATTTTGTAAGAATATAAAGTTGTATTATTTCGAAATATAAGTTTTATCGAAATACTTCTTGAAAAAAGGTGCGGTTTTTTGTAAGAAATTGATCGGTTATTTCTATCAGTCAGTTCTATCTTATTAGTGACGATTTGAACGCGCGTCTCTCGCAAAGTTTAAGCCATTTGCGACCTGCAATTTCACGTGAAAGGTATACCAAGACCTTGTCATAAAGATACGCTTTATCGAGTTCTCCACGCCGCGCCGGAGCAAGAGGCCCAACACGAACGTGGCTTACGTCGATCTGCCAATCACCGAGTTTGACTCTTGGAAACGCGCGGTGGTTTTACCTTCGTGCCAGGATGTAGATACTAGCAAAATGAAATCGAACGATTGACGTTTTTAGTTTTCGTTTCGAGTATGGTTTACTTTGGTAATGAGAAGAGCCTTTCGATATGTCGACTCGTGTTATTACAATTCTCGATTGTCTCTATTATTTCGCGATAACATATATGTGTAGCACAATGCGCTATTTTTTCACACAGATATTTTGGATTCTTTGAAATTTTTTCTTTTTTTTCTGTCTCTTATTTTTTAAACTATAGTAACAAGTGCAAAAGACGTGAACTGCGTGTAAATGTTTCTGATAAACGCGACTTTGCAATTGCTCGCGGATTATCTGACGCAAATCTAGCATGCAATAAAGATCTGTGTTCCCGATAATCGCCACTTTAGATCCCCGATTCTTTTATAGCGCATTTATTTTCACATCCGTTTTATACGTTACAAAAAACAGCCATTATATTAAATTAACTGTCCCGGTGTCTCGTGCGAACTGCACATTCGAGTAAGATACATTGACTTTTTGATTTGGTAGAAAAAAAATTGTCAGAAAGATCAGATTGTGTTTATTGCACACTTATCCGGAAAGAGATAATTTTTGTTGGAAATATTCATTTTTATTACTGCGTGTTACACAGTCACATAGCAATTATATGCAATCTTTCATCCGTGTCGTTTTGTGAAAATTAAAATATAAATTATTAAAGCTTTAAAAAAAATATATAAAACATTTGTGCTGCAAAAGCATCATTAGGTTATATCAATATTAGCGTTCAATATAAAAAGCTTTTGTGATGTTGCGATCTTCTCTTCGCACTATATATCTATATAGTCGCTTTCCTATCCTTCGTCATCGCAGAGTGTCGTTAATATCTTCCGATCGTCACGGTCTGATCGGAAAGGTAAGAGGCCGTTTAAAGCGCGTTCGTGCTGAGTGCATTTCGCGCGCGCAGAGATCCGCGCAAGGGCAGGCGTCAGTAATGCACTTTCTGATAATGTCGCCGACGTAATCGCGGCGTACCCCGTGTGTCCTTATATGTTTGTAGCTCACAGACAAACGTACTTACACGCCGAACCGACTTTCTCAATAAGCAAAGAAGAAACAAAACGATTTTTAAAACAATTCGATTTATTTTTCTGCTTCTTATATTATTTTGATAAATTAATATTTTTTCTCTAATTTTTCGTAATAAAGTGGGCGAAAAATCGATTTGTGTGTTTGTACTTTTATTGTTTTTTAATTAAAACAATCGAGGAGAGAGACAAGTATTGGACAAGTTGCGCTTGTAATCTATTACCTAGACATTAATTAAAGAGCTTCGGATATATCGATCATGAATATTCGAGCTTAATAATACTCCGATTTCGATATATATCCGTCCGTGTGTGCGTGTGTGAGCCAAAGTACATACACAAACATGGACAGAGTTCCATATGCGACACTGCCCGACGTTTGGATTACTCTGATTTCTCGGTTGTGTCCAACGAGTTTCATCCGGCTACCGGACGTGGATAAGGAATTAACCACGTTGCAGGATGTGTGTTTCGCGAAATATACGCGCGGCTAAACTCGGATAATTAACGTCATTTATTAACGAGATATTAGAATCAAATATCTTATTTATTTTTTGTCGAGATTTTACGAAGATGATTTCTATGTATTATAATGGCAATTAATT
Source organism: Pseudomyrmex concolor (assembly GCA_014839585.1). Taxonomy (NCBI): domain Eukaryota; kingdom Metazoa; phylum Arthropoda; class Insecta; order Hymenoptera; family Formicidae; genus Pseudomyrmex; species Pseudomyrmex concolor. The sequence goes on along the minus strand of QVOB01008714.1, from coordinate 10,474 downwards.
TAATGGTGACTTGCTATAAGTAAACTTTATATTGTGCAGAAACCTCTTATTAATAGAATGAATTAACAGAGTTTAAAAATTAATTATCCATATGATAATTTATATTAATGTTATCCTTCTTTTTTAATATAGAATTTATTTATTTAAAAACATTAACAGATCTCAGTTTTTATTCTGATTTGGTTGTAAAATAAACAGCAAATTGAAATTTTAAAACTATGAACGTAATTTTTTTTTTTTTTTTTTTTTTTTTTTTTTTATTATTAATTACAAAGCTTGTAGACGCGAACAAATAATTATATTCGGTGTAATTCATAAATTACTACAATTAGTAATTTTGAAATTAGTTAACTGAGTTTGTACGTGATGTACATGTATCGATTATACTATTCTGCAATAATATGCAGTTTCCATTTGCAATACGCTCCAGGCGCGCACGAAATATACAACTACATTACTAATACCTGTTTCACTTGCGGAAAAACTATACAGGAGAACTATTTTGACTTCTCTAAGCACATCCTATTGTAATTAGAAAAACATCTTACATTTATCGGAATATACGTTTTCTTGAGTAGGATACATTTGTGTTGGCTTCTCCGTGTTTTCGGAATAGATAGTGGTTCTATGACCTATATATGCGTTCTTAATCGATTACTTGCATGCGTCGATTCACGACGACACGAATCGCATTAATTTGACGTTAACATACATACATTAGCATTTTGATCGCGGAATTAATCTCGGGAGAAAGAGAGAGAGACAAAGAGAAAGAGAGAGAGAGAGAGAGAGAGAGAGAGAGAGAGAGAGTTACAAAAGAAAAAATTTGGTCTGCGTGCAAACATACTTATGATGTGTGTATGTTGACTGTGCGTGATAATAAAGTAAGGTCGCCGTTAATATCGTGCCATTTTTACTCAAGGTATGTGCGAGTTGGTCTTGGATCGTGCATGCAATCGCACAGCTTAGAAAGCACGCTAAAATCTATAGCTAAAAAAGAAAGAAAATTCAAAATTACTTCGAGAATCTTGCATACACTGTATGATTCGAAATTTATTATAAAAATATTTTAAATTTGTATAAGTTATTATAAAAATTTATAGCAATTACGTGAAATCTAGTTGTACGCAGAAAACTCCGTTTTTATTAAGACAACGCCGTTTTTCCTCCAAGTATTTTTATTTCTTTTAGAATACGAACATGACGTATAATCTGAGTAAGAAAAAAGTATATACTTTTCTATCAAGTTAAACAACTTGCAAAATGTAAAGAAAAAACAAATATAAGGAACTTATCTCGTGCATTGCACGCAAATATTTTTTTATTTCTCACTATTCAACGTTCTCTTGTCTACACGCGTACAACTTCTAAATATTCTTTTTCTCTCGTGTACATATTTTATTTTTTCGCCGATTTGTATGCACTTATAGTATTATTTTATCAAGTTCTCTTTCCGTCGACATCACAGATATTATATTTTTGTTCAATGTTGATCGCGTGCTCGCACAAGAGTGCGCCTCAGTACCGCGGTGTATTTTGCGTGTCCTGTTTTACAAGGAGTCGTAAGCATCGAGGTGCTTTCTTATTATTGCAAAAAATTTGTGAGCGAATTAAAAATCTGATCTCGTATTCTATTTTATATTTTTTGTGCGATTTTTATGTATTTTTGTTTTTTATATCACTATCTTTTAATTTTTTCATTTTCATGTCTCGCGAATACAAACACGCTGATACGTGCTTTTAAGGTGTACAAGAAAACATACTTGAGTCACCGTATATATTGATACTATTTTTGTACGTGGCATGCATTCGTGGCAGCTTCAGCGACGTATGTTGTCGGTTCGATAAGAGTGCGCGAGCAAGTATACAGCAGTTAATTATATCAATGCCCCATTAGCGTGCCAGTATACTGCGTGATTGCTGTGGCTTTTTATACAAGAGAGGGTTTGTCGGTGTCGACGGTGCTTTTTTCAACCGGTTATATACTCCTTGACTCTTACAAGAGTCAATGTAAATATGGACCGGCAACTATATGTACGTTTGCTAGAAAAAAATCTCATATCGTATCGATCGCCGTCAATTATGTGATTATTTAGACGGCAAGAAAGATTTTTTTTCTATGCAGACATAAATTTTGTTTTGGTATTTGCTGTTAATTCCATAAAAATAAAAAACGACATTAAGTTCCGAATACAAAAGTCTCGTTAGCGATTAAACTGTAAATTACTAATTTTTCTATATAATTGACATGATGGTTTTGCGCCGATTATGCGACGTAACGCGGAAATACGGTCGATAACGTTATAAATATTTCTCAACAACTTGGAACACGTGTTCCGACGCTGATCAGAAATTCATAATGCGCGTCGGAAGAGAATAAAAGTAAATAACCTTGACACAAGATACAATCGATGTGTGAAGTTGCGTGGCATATAATCACCGGTGCTAGAAGATACGAGATTACGCCGCAATTTTATATTTATAGTTGTTATTGGTATACGATGAGTGTGATCAATTAGAAGTTGGCTCGCGTTTTACTACCGGCGATTTGCTTTTACAAACTGCCAATTGTAATTACACAGTGTGATTAATCGGCTGTAATGTAGCGCAAATTGCACACTCGCATAATGTACTCGCTCGCATCACACCGGCTGTTTTTCGAGCTGTGCTCGAAAAGCCCGATAGCTCTTTCTCCTTTAAATTCATGCATTTACACAAGATGCTATTGTACTTTTGTTACCGCTTTAGTTAACCCTGGAATGGGTAGCCCTGACTCGACCTCGTCGGCGCTTCAAGTATTCCGAATCCGTAAGCGGGTTAGTCGCTTGTGCGCGCGGCGTGGCGAACGGACGATCAAGGACGTAGACGTTAGTCGTTGAGGGTGATGTCCTCGCCATTGATTGGCAGCCCTGGCCGCGCTCTCGTCAAGGTTCCGGCATGCAGATACACGCGATTGCGGGTTACGTCGGAGGCCGGTTTCTATTGTCACGACTGTTATTTCTGGTCAATAATGTCGATGTACAGCAAAGGTACTTCGTCCGTTGAATTTGCATGTTAAGTCGCGCAACGTAATCCACTACAGATTATTTTACATTTTTTTTCGGCGCCGTTGTAAAGTTTGTGTTTTTGTTTGAGAAGCCGCTGTTTAAATTAACAGTAAATATATAACATAGTTTTCAAAATAGTTCCTTTAAATCATGTGGATAATACAAAACAAATATAAAACGTCACACGTATCTATAGTTTTGAGAATACAGAACGTCTTTTTTTTGTCTATATTTGTCCATTTACTTAACAAATGTCATTCATACGAAATAGGCATCAATTTTGTTATTTTGATATCTGATGTAGAGAGAGAAATCAGCGAAGAGAGAATAGATAGAGTGGTTGCTTCTGATCGGCGAGGCGTGTCTACTGGACTGTTTGATGTTTCCTTTGAAATGTCGTTTCATTTCCTGCCCATCGACACCGATGCCATCATTGGCAATAGACAGCAAGATGGACGTTCGATCGAGATCGCGACTTTAAGGTTTTGCACGATATACCGAATATTTTTTTTTTTGTTTTATCAACCGTTTCCGATATCGATAACGCGAAGCTTTTATTTTTGACACTTATATTTTCGCGCCATTTTGCATAGATTTGACACGGAGATTATTTGAACTTTATTGACTTTGATAAAGAGTTTAGGCTATGTTACTCATACTTACGTTCATTCATATCAATGGTAGAAGAATCGCAATATTATTGATTCGCTCTTCTCGCTGACTTCAAACGTGTTTGTCTTTTAAGTGGCGTCTCGTCATATAAGCCATTCATTATATAAGTCGAGCGACGATGCGCTCTCTTAGAGTGAGTGATAAATCGCGAGTATCTAATTCGAAAGTACAAAGTACAATGACTGATGCGGAGACATTTTTCGATAGGATCTCGCATCGATTGCTAGTCGACAATGCCGTACGTATATTCGCGCGCGTATATAATACAACATTATGGACGTGGGCCGTTGCGCGACTCGGTTGACCGAGTTTGCGTCGTTGTTGTGTGGAGGTCCCATTGATTTCCTAGCCCATGTCAAGGCTGCACGCGAGAAACCCCCTGTTCTCTATTGCCACCTCCGACAACACCCTTTTGACTTCCCGCGAACCTGCTCTTCTCTTCTTTCGCCGACTCTGCCGCTTCGTTGTCTTCGTTCGTCTTCGGCCCCGGCACGCGTATCACGCAAATATAGCCAATATTTCTCGATTTGCATAGTTACACTTTTTGTTATCCATCACTTTGTCGCATTTCTGGCTGCCGCCATCGCCGGCCGTGCAAAGAAAAGCTTTTACGCACAGAAAAGCTATAAATGTTTCTTCGTAGAGACTTCGCGATGCGTGCGCGTGATAATTATCGGGCGGGTTCACAACATGATAATATAGAAACAGTAATAGATTACAAAAGTTTCTAAACTGCATTGCATACTCTTATGGCAGTAGTAATATTTGATTATCTCATCTTCTGATGTAATTATTTACATATGAATCTAAGCTACGATGTTCTTGATAAATGCAAACGACAATTTTGTGACGTATTTATTTAAACGTATTTTTTAAACGTATTTCTAGACGAATAAACTAAAATAGCGGCAATAAACCATTTGTGTGTGTGTAATTTTGTACTGTCATTTAGTGTCTAACTCATAATATTTGTTTACTGCATCACTTTTTCTTGGCTATTTTTTCACTTCATTCTCGATAAGAAATTAAGAATATATATACATATATATATCTTAATATATATGCGTTGCACGTAATTTTATCTTATTTGCTCTTGCGGTTATAATGCGACCGTTGACGACGAAATAATTTGGTTTATTTCATTTCCGTCGCGGAATTTTTGTTATTCTCCTAATGGTAATTTAAAAATAATTTGGAAGTGCAGCAACTATGTGTATGTGTATGTGTGTGTGTATCACGACACGGATTTTGCAACGTAGCGGTCATGTAGACGACGGCCGCGCGAAAAGAGGGGGGGCGAACAACTGCATATTAATCGTGACACTTGCCGCGCGGCGCACGAATTTATGAACGCAAAAACCACGAGTTAAAATCCCGAAGTGAACAGGAAAGTCTTCGCGTGACCGCTCGAACTGTGTGTGTTCGACCTCTATCTCGGTTTACTGTACAAGTACGTTAGCTAGAAGTACTAACTCTGATCACCACGTATCATTTTCGCGATAAAATGTGCTAATCAGAGATATATATGCAGAAGTAAAAACTAATGAGAATACTTAGAATAATTAGAAACAATATCGAAAACATTGCATTATTAAGTATTAAATATTTATATCTTTTTTTAGAATCACAAAATTTTATGAAATACGGTTGGTAATATTAATTATATATATAAATATAAATTCACTGCTGACATCAGAGAGAAAGGAATCGATTTGCTCGAATGTATCGTTTGATCAATCAAAGACGAATTAGCTAAATGGATAATATCATTGTTATTGAAACTATGGTTTCCTATGTACGAGTTTTGCCCAACGAAATATAATATTTTGTACGCCAGTAGTAAAACACGAGGAACAGTCAGCCGCATCCGCTCTCGAATACTCGGCGCTGCTCAGCCGGATATTACAGTTAGCGAAGAATATTCGATTTGGAACCTAACCTAACCTAACTAGATAGGTTTGCTTGATGATCCGTTCTCTTGTGTTTTCGCGCCTCTTCGCTGTCAAGATATCAGTCCGCCATTCCGATTAAGTTTAAAGGTACTATCGGAAATGCGTTTTGTTATGTCACCGCGTCACAATATCGCCGAATGTCATAACGTCTCAAGAATATAATGTGACGTGGCGGTTGTTTTCTGTAAAAGTGGGATATTGTACAAAATCGTTGCAAAATCGCGTAGATTTAACATTTTATGTTTATATTATAATATTATAATATTTCTATATTATATTTTTCCTACTTTATATAATAGTTTTACAAAGTAGTTTTATAGTTTTATAATTTTATACTCTCTATAAAAAGAATTTAACGGCAGTAATTTTTTAAAAGAACTTTAAATTTCTCTCTTTTAAAAACAAAAAAATGTGAAAAATTTAGAGTTTGTATAAAATTTACATTTATATATAAGTATCTACTTTTCGTTCTCTCTCTTTCTCTCTCTCTCTCTCTCTCTCTCTCTCTCTCTCTTTCTTTTTCTTTATCTTTATGTTATTTTTTAACTATTATCAAATTATTATTCAATTTTTATTCTAAATACATAAAGTACAAAGATTGCAGAACAGAAGTAACAGAACTATCATTATGACACATGAATCGTGACATAAATTGTCCAGGCTGTACGACTACGTATTTCATCAATCATTCGCATATATAAACGCATTAATAATCGTCCACTATTAAATATGCATTGGCTGTTTGCGAACAAAGCGTCATTTTCTCTGATCGTCTCTCCGCTATGCCTCTGTATGTTCGATTTCTGTCAGCCTTTATATGCCAGCTGCTGGACACTAATTGTTTACGTAAAATGTTCTGTTCTTCTTTTACATTGGTATAACTACTAACTATCAGCTACATTAATACACGTGTATGCTGTATAAAGAAATGTGACTTTTTACGTGAATCATTATTAGCGGTCTTTTTTCTTTTTTTTATTATGCATATTTATATTTTAATGTGGTCTTTGAGCCGGTAAAAAATAATTCGCGAGCGTAAATTTATTTACAGCTATATTACGGAAACGCAGAATATGTCGTATATTGATAAAACTGCAGAAATCCTCTTCTGGCCCGAAACAGTAATGGAAAAGCACTCGGTGCGGTATCAGTTGTCATAATTATCTTTCGACAAACGGTGTTGGCAATGCGCGCTCGTAACATAGGTCAGGTTAGAAGAGACGTGCGAAAGAAAACAACAATCCGTTTCGTCGCAAAAGTGCCGCCGCTGCTGCGGAAAATAGGTCAGTTGAAGTCGAATGATTTGGCGTGATTTTGTCTATTCCGTAGTTGGCGATACTCAAGATGAAAACACGATGATTCTTATTTCGGAAGGTTGCCAAGGGATGTCTCTTTTTCTCTGTTTCTCTCTCTCTCTCTCTCTCTCTTTCTCACGAGAGAGAATCGTGCCGATGTGAGATATCATAGATCGATAAGCAGCTTTCTAAAAATTCTTGATATTTTCAGACAATTGTTATTGTCTTGCATATTAGTATTCTACCAAATTCCGTGCATTTATTGCAAGCATTGTATTCTCTTTTTTGATATAAATTTACATCATCTAGCTGAATAAATACTTGTCACTATAAAATTTGCGACTGTCATAATAAATACAATTATTAGGATTAAGTAACGAGGCTGTCGTTAGAACGTTGTCGAAGACTCAACTAAAAATGGCAAGAAGCATAATTGGAACTCGAGCTCAGTCCGGATAATATGCGGTAAAGCAGAAAAGTTGGTTCTCTCGATGTATAGAAAACGAAGCGTTACACACACACACACATTGGTCCAAGAGCGAACGAAAGAGGGTGGCGACGATCATAGTCTCGCGGTTCTGATGAGAGTAATGGCGTAGGAGGATTTGGAGTTCTGCTTCGTCGGGAGCACCCTCTTGCTCGAGAGCTCTACTGCGATCACCGATACACACTACAACGTCACGTCGTAGTTGGTACTCGTATAGATCTAGAGAAGACCGGAGAGAAGCATCGTGCGCCTCTCAAAGAGGAAACAGGTGGAACGACCGAGGCTCGCTAGAAGAGCGTAAATATTGATAATCCTTCCGACTACATGTAACTACTGGTTTATCACTTTCACTGAATATAAATTATCATAAATTGAAACTATTTCGAAATTGGCTGCGTCTCTCTACACAGAGAGAACGGTTTTTTTAGATTTAACAAATTTTCAATAAAATAATTTCTTTGGATTTAACAAAATTTTTTAAATCTAAAGAAACTGTTCTCTCTGTGTACAAATCCAAAGAAATTATTTCATTGGAATAATTTCATTGGAAATTTGTTAAATCTAAAGAAACCGTTCTCTCTGTGTATCGATGATATTGCTCAATATTTGAGATTGCTTGAGATTTGCGCAATATTAAGATATTCGAAGATTATAAAAGCTTTTAATAAACTTGTATGTCGTTGGATAAACTTGAACGTAAAAAAGAAATATTGATAGTGTTGATCAGTCATTGATTTAATTACTCTTTGTATTTTTTTTAGTAATAAAAGTTAACTTTTTTTTTTTTTTTTACTTTCCTTTATTGTTCGCGATTATTTATGAGTCTATATTTGCAAACATTAGAATTTACTTGTGGATTATGTGCAAGAAACTTTATTATCTGATCTCGAAAGAAAGATTGTTTCTCGTAATTGCTATTTTTTATATCATTTCAAATAAGAGAATATACACGACGTCTCGTTACATTAAGTACAACTTTCACGTAGAAAATTATAGTTACTATTATTATATGTAAATGTGTTTTTTTACTGTAAATTAGAATTTTCAACGTGTGCTTTCCACGTTATTATTATATCTTTTAGATTGAGTACTGTAAAAATAATATCAACTGATTCCATAGCTTATTTACTGTTGATTTGTAAGCAGATATTAAGAACGTGTCAATAGAAAATGCGAATAAATAATTCAGTAGTGAGATACATATTTCAGTAGTAAAATCATACCGATTGCAACGAGAATGAGAAAAGAATATGAGTGAATAGTATTGTCGAACACGTTTGCAACGTGTCGAATGTTTCGTGCAAAGTAATCAATAATGCTGGCTCGTACTGCATAAACGTTAGCTACATTTGCAGATTATTAATATGTGCTACTGGTGAGAGTCAGGATCGACGGATAAGCAAACGTTTTCCAATTTTAGCGTCGATGTAACTCGCGCTGTCTTTATCGCTCGTATGTTCTTTAGTCCTTCTATTTATCATTTATAGTGTTTTAGTTTTGTCGTTATAAACAAGTAGTTTTGATAAAAAACTAAAATCTTATTGTTTTAAATGTATTTTTGCTTTAATCGCAACTTTCATTGATTATCGTAAAAGTTTCTTGGAAAGAGACAAATAAAGAGAGAGAAAGAGACTTAAAAATTTTACTAGTATAGGATACATACATACATAAGATATATTTATTTGCTGAAGTTAAATAATATTATATTGCAATATATTGTACAATATAGTATTACATATAATAGTATAACAGTTGTGCGATATACAAATTTAATTGTTAGTTAAAAACTTAATATTTGTTTCATAATATTAAACTCTTCGGTCGACAACTATTGATAAAAAAATACAGTTTACACGTTAAGCAAATATTTGATCATACAGCATGATATATATTATGCTTATTAAAAAAGCAATATATATACATTTATATACATATATATATATAAAATATATTATGCTTATTAAAAGAGCAAAGAAAAAGCTTTATTATCGTCGTTACGGAGACACGAGGGATGGTGTCATATTATCATAGACGGTAGATTATAATCATAGACGGTAGAGACACACATACACAAGCATGCAACGTGCCTGCATGTATCCGCTCATTTATATGCAATCACGAAGGTGCATCCAGACTGTGGAGAGTAAGGAGGAGGGAGAAACAGAGAGAGAGAGAGAGAGAGAGAGAGAGAGTCGCTCTTATTGTAGCGCCCGTTATGTCAAAGGCTAAACCTATCTTGTTTGCACTTGATAATAGACAACGGACGAGTTGACGTCAGATATGATCGTGTAATAAAACTTTGTTTTTCTTGTCGAAGTGGCATGATAAATGACGTATTGTAACGATGCCATTCGTCGTTATTTGCCTTAAAAGTAATATTTTTCTATCAGTATATTCAGACATCTTTTTTTCAAAAATATGTAATTAAGTTTGAAAGAGATATATGAAACTTGTCTTTCTTCTTACGTATATATTTATATTTGTTGAAGATTGATTTAATAAATTTTCTAAACGACTATCGATGAAAATCACATTTTACTCAAAGCTTTAGATATACGTCAAGTTTATTCTCATGCTTCGAACATTTCTGAAAGAAGCAAACACTATATATAACATCACAAAAAACGCTTGCAACTCTTCACAACTGTGAAAAAAACAACTCGTTGCCATGACATTTTTTAGAGTCCTAGAATCTGATATCGCAAACAGTCGCGTCTTGTGCATTAAAATATTGCATTATTACGGGATTTGAGTGAGATATATTGCGATTACTCGTAAACTATTTTTTTGCTATGATTAACTCCCATCGGAAAGCGCATGCATCAAAGCGACTATTCTATCATGTGCGCCTATATGTGCTCTCATGTATATATAAGAAGCAATAATGACTTACGCAGCGTATGCAAACGGAGCTATGTGCGTGACGGGCAGAAAGACGATCGTGGCCGCGAGTAGAACGAAATTTCCGTCAAAGAACCCCATGATTGCAGTCACCCTTGGAATCGTCGTTTTAGAGACGAG
>QVOB01008711.1:0-22167 GCA_014839585.1 Pseudomyrmex concolor | reverse complement strand
TAAATTAATTTAAGAAAAAATATAAAAAAAAATGGTATTAAAAAAAATTGTATTAAAAAAAAAACAGTTTATTACAGAACTATAAAATTTCTGTACAAGAAGAAAGGCAAGATTTCTGCCGAGGAAATGCTGTATCTAGTTACATGTAAATTGAATTAGAGATTAGAAACTCTACATACATATATATATATATATGTATATAGTTATCGTTTTATTCTATTATCAAGATTGATAGTAATATCGTGAACTGAATGTTCATTTTATCAGCGTAGTAGATCAGATCAGATGAGTACTAAAACAAAAAATGAAATGAATTAAATATAATAATTAATAAATTAATCAAATTGTCAAAAACATAAACGCGTTCATGTTTTCATGATAATTTAAATGTCGATAAATTTTGAGATTCACGTGCGTTAGTCAGTTTTTATAATTCTTTAAATTTGAATAATTGTTATTCGCCGCTGTCACTTATCTATTCTCGAAGCGGGGGACACTACGGTGAATGAACGCCTCTCCTTTACCAATTTTTTTTCTCTCTAAGACCAGACGTTTTCCAAGTTTTACAGCTGCTTAGCATTAGCATATTTAGAGAGGCTCGTAAAAAAAAAGAAAAAAAAGAGTCCCTCTTATTCTGTGATGTCTCGTTTTCGGAGGCCGTCTAGAATCACATTTTTCGTCTAAATGGACGACGTTTATCTGGTAAACCACGATCCAGTCAATTAATCAACGTGTGATTTGTCGTGCGGGAGCAGACAGCCGGGCACCGAAGACCGTTTCACGTTTCTTTCAATGCAGCATATATATATATATATATATATATATATTGTATATACATATATATATATATATACACATATATATATATTATATATACATATATATATATATATATATATATATATACATATGTACAGAGTGTTCCCAGCTGTTTCGCAACTTCCGCGCGAGTACTCGCGGAGAATTGAACTTGACAGAACACATACCGCCCAGGTTTCATTCGCGAGCTGTCAACAAATTTTAAGCTACAAGCGAGTACTAAATATGTTAAGGGAAAAAAACCGATACTAGAGTTATCAAAGAAAATTCAGTTGAGAAAAATTGTTCGACGACACACCTGGTAAATGCCACACCTGGCAGATATCGTCGTATTTAGACTGATGCATAGACAGACTTTTTAAAGAGGATGACACACACTACATATTTATAAGACACTTAACTTTTTTTTTTTCGTTCGTCGCGCATACATACATTTCTCTTTCTTCGAGTAAAAATCAAGTTTCTCGTTGCAACATTTTCATTAATTTTGTTCTACAAGATAGTGTTTTTTTCAAATTTATCCGAAGATGTACTTCGTGAGAGATTCGTAAATTTCTCGAGAAGACAATCTCTCTATAATGCGTACATAAATTTGAAAAATTAACTTCAGATACGCGCGATTATTAAAACGACTTTTCTTTCTACGCTTTCTCATTTCTTGAAAATGCAAATCTTGCATTGATTAATGACCGCCATCGATAGAAGAATATTATTCATACTTACTTCTTCGGCATTAGACTTACCTATTTCTTCTTCCTCATAAATCCACACGAGTAATCCACACACACACACACACACACAGGAGAAAAAACCGGATTATATGTATCATTTTCATGTTTAATCGGATGTGATGAAGAAAACACCTGAAACAGCTCCGGAATAAGAATTTACCGACAGTATATGAAGCGATATTCGAAGCTTGCCACCGTGAATTATTTAAGATATACCGATGACCTACTTCGCGATGGTGGTCGTACACTGTTAGATCTTTGGGTAAAGACAAAGTTTAAATAGGAAATCTCTCGATACTTTTTTATGTGCGGCAATACAGAGTTGTTTTTTTTTTTTTTTTTTATCTCGAACATATAAAGTCTCCTCAAGTGGTACGTTTTACATACGAAGTGTGTACATATATTTTATATATCTCTTACATATCTCTCTTTTTATGTTATCACTGATGTCCGGTCCGTTTCGTTTTTGTTGCGAAATAAAAGTTTTACGAGAACAAGTAAATGTTTTTACAATTACAAGATGAAATTTACTTTTTTTAATTGTTATTATTTTTTACACGATAATATTTTATCACTCACCGCAAATTTTAACAATTGTACGTACGTAGAGAAATTGTGTAATTTATTTTTTGTTTTCAACATATTATCTTTCTACTATACGTGCGTTTAGAAAAACTGTCGGTTCGATCACAACGATATATTGCCGCGCTTTGGTAAAACTTTCTTTCGCGGTTAATTTGGCGAGGCATTTGGAGTGAAGTAAATATACATCTATAGATCTGTATATCTACTTCGCTCAGTGCTGGAAACGCGCGGTATTCATATTCGTCAGACTTGCTTTGGACAGCTGAAACACGACGAGAGAACGACGGCGTGAGTTGCACGGATTCGAAAAGCAGAGCAAATTAAAGTTGTATGCTACAGGTGTAGTGCGTTCTTCAAACACGAGAACGTAATATCGGATCAGACCGGTGTAAAAGGCGGCGAGGAAAAGAAACGAGAAGGGAAGACGATGACGAGAAGAGAGAGTCTGGGAATCAAACGGCGCCGAGGTGGCAGATCGACGTCATCTTTTTTCTTTTCCACCCTCGCGAACATCGTTGGGAGTTATCCGTTAAAAGGAAAGAAGTGCGCCTCGAAAAGACGCGGGAAAGAGCACTCTCTCGCTCCCCCCAAAAAAAGGAGTAGATTACATTCGAATCGGTGGGACGGAACTCTTCGGGAGATCCGAGATTTCTTTATCGTCGCAGGATCGCGACACGGGATTTTATCGTCTAATAAAAGCTGCTTACGGAATGGGAATAATCGAAAATGAAGCTGCAGTCGCACGTAGCAAGTGTCACGTTCCCACACAGATTTAGGTTTTTTTTTCTTTTTTTACGCGCGAAGGAAAAGATTTTTGCTGCCGCAAAAACGTCGTTGCTCGCTACTGCATATTCGATGCGCGACCACACTTCGATCAGCAATAAAAAAAAAAAAAAAAAAAAAAGAAAAACAAAACAAAACACATTCTTGCATACAAATTTATACTCGAAAGAATATGAATTTTTACCGCTAAAGTAAACCGGTCTACTTCGGGAGAACGTATATTTTGCCGTGACAGTAAAATCATTTTGATGATGTTCCAACAAAAATCACATCACATATGTTGCGGCGCAAACTAACTTTTATGTTTGCGTATTAATCTAATAAAAAAGTGGTTATAACAAATAAAGGCAATATTCTTATCAAACAAGTCTCTTTACTGTCTGTAAGTAATTGGAGTGAAACTTCCCTTAATTATGTACGTACCGTCTCTCGTGGATTTTCATCAACTTGTTCTTGTGGAAATGACAGCTCGAGGAAGGGCGAACTCAAATTCAGGATAATTTGAAACAAACTGAAAGGAGGAAGAGAGAGAGAGAGAGAGAGAGAGAGGAGGAGGAGAAAAAGACTGAGAGATAGATCTTCTCGCCGTAGTAATCGTCGTATCTTATTTATTATAACTACAATTAATCTCTCTTATACATAATATTCTCTCTCTTTACATAATAATTATACGTACAACATGTGTGTAACATTTATTATATTTTCACGTACCACTCAACAACATTTAACGCAGTATATATATACATTTCTTTCTTTTTATTTTTTCTCTTTTCCGCTCTAATTCTTTGTAATCGCCGTATAATTTTGTTTTTTGTCTTTTGTTTCTCTCGCAAGCAGCGAAAATGGCTCTCTCGCGCGCGAAGACGCACGTGCGCGCAAAGACGAGTCGCACAATTCGAGTCACATCTCTTACGCTTGACAATGAAAAATATAAATAGCTGGAAAAAATCCTGTTTGACGATAATTCATTTCCGACCAAGTTGCTTTGTTTTCCGGGGAAGTGAGGAAATCGCATAATTTGATTTAAATGAATGATATATATATACGCGCGTTTTTTTCTTCTATCGCGAAAAAAGTAACGTAGCGGAAAATTAGACACATTATTCGAACCATCTGTCTTTCTTCTACCATTTTACATCGCCAATCGCAAAAAATATGACGCACGTAGGTTGATACACGTACGCGCTATATTCACCTGCGCACGTGTATACACACGCACGTGCGGATACAACACGTGCGCAGACTCGACTCGATTTGTATCGAACATATATATATATATCTCGAGAAATATTTCTCCGCGGAGAAACAGAAATTTATCAGAGAGAGAGCACGGACTCATCGCGGGATTAAGAATCCGAACGTTTTTCCTCAGACATGATTACTCCGATCTCCGATTTTTGCTCCTTTCCTCCGATCGGAATTTACTCAAGCTGACAAGGTGCACGTCCCACAGCGACGTCTAATCTAGCTTATTAGACCGTTCTAAATCGTACGTGGCATGTCTGCCGTTATTTTATAATTAGCGCCATACATAATTCTAACTATTTAACATATATATGTATATATGTGTGTGTGTGTGTATCACGCTATTCTTTACACTATATCATCGCTATTTTATACATACAATGCGCAAAATCACACACGCCTGTCGCATCTTTAACACTCGATTGCGCGCATATATCAAACAAATCGAACTCCTTCGACAGACCGTGATACACGTTTATGCAGAATGTTTTTCATACGATATAAAATAAGAGATATGTATATATATATTTTTTTTTTTGTGTGTTACTATTCTATATATATTTGTTTCTCTTATTCCTTTTTATTTTCTTACCGTACAGAAAACATTCTTGAAGCAGATGTGAAGTTCAGGGAGAGAGCATTTTTGTGGTTGTTGGGGGAAAACAGGTGCAGTCAATGCAGTGAGGTATATTTTTCATGTTTAATGTCTAAAAGCTCGACGAGCGTAGAAGAAAAGTTTAAGCGTTCTCCTCCCGCGGGGATCGATGCAGACGAGTCCCGCTCGTTTTTTTTTCTTTTTTTTCCCGAACAAATCGCGTTCCATCGATTCCACCCGCGCGCGCATTCGCTCCTTCAATTATCCGCTTAAGTAGCCTATTCCCGGGGTTAGACCGTTTCATCGAAATTGGACTCGCGGAAAAACTCTCTGCGAAACGATTTGCACGGAGTGCCGCGTAACTTTTACTCGCGGATATTTATAATAGCACTTTTATCAGCAAGTTGTGAAAAAAAATTTAAAATTTAAAAAAAAACAAAAACTCAGACCACAGTGATCGAAAAAAAAAATGTATAGAAAAATATGACAACACACACATTCTTCGTCCCAATGTGTTAAAATACAAACTTCCGGAGAGAGAATTAGAAAAACTGATTGCGCGAAGAGAAGAGATGTGTACAGACATGTGCACAATTATCATTTTATATATACTCGTACAATATATATATATTTACGTATTTTTTTAATAATAGTTTTGGCTCGTATTTTGTTTCTTAGTTTGATCGCGTGGTGCGCATAAAAGTGCCCAAGTGCATCGTAAACTTACGTGAATATACGCGTAAGTTTACGCTCGTGTAATACCGCTCGTGTAATAATAAATAAAAAAAAAAAAAAAAAAAAAAAAAAAAAAAAACAGTAAACCACGTGCAAAATTATGTTGCGTTTCCAAAACCAGCGGCGTATCGAACGGTGGAATGACGTCAGCATCAAGTATATATATATATATGTGTATATAGGATGACGCGCTTGAAAAGCAACAGATTTGTACTCTAGCGGTGTTCGATAAATTGGAAATAAATTTTTATTACGATAGTTAGCGCGTGTCGAACGCTTAATTACCGATCGTGTTAAGGTGTGTATATATAAAAAGTGTTACAAAAAATATCTCTATCGTCACCTATTAATTTCAGAAAAATAATTTGCTACAATCTTAGGCTGGAAAGTTGTTGTTTGTTTTAAAAATAAACGTTGCAACGTTTTGTTGTTTCTTTTTTTTTTACATATCTATTCTGTTTCTACGAGAGAACAAACGATTCACACATTCAAATGGTTTATTTAAATATCTCTCTGTAGTTTGTTTAATCGCGCGTTAAAGAGAGATGTACATGTACGAATTATTAATCACTATTTTCACTAAACAAGTGTATCGCACACGCGTGGCGTTGACAAAATATCGCTGAAATATTCAATAATCTCTTATTTCTTTCTTCTGCAGCGCACTTGTTTCTTACATTAAAAATTACTGCTAACTTTTTGTGTCGATATAAGATTGTTACGTAATAACGCTCATTGTTACGTAATAATAATTTAAACGTAATTTCATCGCAGCCTGATAAAACGTATAAATTTTCTACTCTTGTCTGTTTCATTTAATTTTCTAAACTGGACAGAGAGCGTGTGTCAAAAAAAATTACACGTGTCAAGCTGTACATTTACGTGTAAGTGTGTTCAAGAATCTCTTCGTATGTTCTAAAACATGTCTCTAATAACAGATAAAACAACATCTATCTGTCCGTATTTTGCATATAACTACATTGCACTTTGTAATTAATACAATGTGCGTGGTCGAAAGCACATACGTATATATATACTGTAGGTGTGTATATGAGAGTACATTAACAGAATGTTACCATTTCGATTGCTTGTAAACTTGGTCGAAATGCAACTCGTTATATTGCCGCTACAGGTTACCTATTACATAACGTCTGCAACTTTGGGGGGATTCGGTTGTTCGGAATCGCGAAATCTGCTTCAACTTCGTAATGGCTATCTCTCTGAACAAAGCTATTCATAAAGAGATACACAAATCGATAGTGTCCCGTCCTTGTCCCAGCTCTTTTGCGAAACGTAGGTACATATGTAACCGGCAGAGACATGTGCAACTTAAAAAAAGCAACGGAATCGGATGACCAACGAATTGTAAAGTGTTTTCATAATTAACATGACATCTATCTTTTCAACTTGTTCTCGCACAAATTGTTTCTTCAACAAAAGTTTACGGTATATTTACTAGTGTATCTCTCTATTGTGTTACACGTATACGTTTCTCATAGTCGTGATTAAACAAACATTGGAGGTTTTTTGCAGACAGGGATTTCGTCTGCAAATAAGAAAAGCGGATTGTGTGAGATTGTCTCCAAAAAAATATTATATAATCGAGAACTTTTGCAAAACTTGTGTAAAGCTTGATTTTCGTAAATTACGCAATTACTTCTCTAAATAATTTATTCAGTTTGAGCTCGTCGTTTAACTTCGCTATGATATTAGATTGTCCATCACATGTGGATATATATTATAAGAGTCAGAGATATTATACCAATAAGTAGCAACTTTTATCCAAGTATTTTATTCTTAATACATACGAGAATACAAACCTTTTTTGACGCTTCTTTTTAAGATTTATAATATAAATTTTATATGAACAAGAAAACAGAGAGAAAACGATCAACGCGTTTCTCACTTTTTAAAATGCTTTCTTTGAAAATTTCATCGTTATCACATTCGAACACAAAGCAAATATTTAGTTTTTTCACGTTACAAACACAAACGCAATTTGTTACTGATTTTTATTCCGTCTCTTGTAAAAATAAAAAATAAAATCTGCGATATTATTTTTGATCTTTGTTATCGCGCGACCGAAAGATTAAAAAAAAAAAAAAAAAAAAAAAAAAAAAAAAAGCAGCGTTTGGGTTTCTTGTATATTTCACTTCGTGTATATTTACCCTGTAAAAAGTTTCGCGGGCATTAATTTATACGCTAAACTTATGCATGTATATATATACATATATATAGATCGGAAAAGGTTTTAATCTACGTGCAACGAATTGACGATTTCGAGCTTTCTGCTGATTCACATTGCGAGAATAATTAAAATTCACTTTGTCTTATATACAATAATGTATGTGTAAATGCGATAGAAGGTTGTTGATCTATAAGTCGTATCTTAATTGCTAATCGCTAAACTTAATTGCTAAACGTCTAACTACACTGTCAATTTGCGAGAAATTCGCGCGAGTCAATTTGTATGATCGCTAATTCCGTAGTGTCTATTTCGATTTTGCTGTGTCTCACACTGTAAACACGTCTCTGAGTAATTAGCAAAGACGCTTTTATCTACAGACGTGACATTGCGTGTTGTAAGATCGTGAGTAAACTTGATATTTATTTATTTGTGAATAAACTTTACTTTACCGCTTGTTTTCTATAGTTTTCCGTAATGTAAACAAGCGAATCAATTAATGCGAATTGCAGTATATTTTGCAGTGAAAAAAATTATTCGACGCGAGAGCTGTGTAAAATTAAAACTGTGTTTTTCAATGGTAATTTACGTTTGGAAAATAAAAATCTCTGAAAATGAATAATATTGAAAACGGAATAATATCGAGATAATCGCTCGAAGCGATCTGAAGTTTTTTTTTCGATTTTATTTGTCCGACAAGACAATTTGAGTTTATCGCAACGTCGTTACAATACATACACACATATACCTCAGATGTGTCTTCTTTTATCGTACCTTATCGATTCGTCAGCGTGATTATATAACACGTAGCGACACCAAGTAATGAAACCAATTTCTGTCGAACATGACCGATCCGGCCCGATACGCCGATGTTTTGCATTGCAAATATACTCGCTCGCCACGCAATGCGCCTTCCGATATTTTAATCAGCAAAGGAAAACGGTACTTAATATGTGAATAATTCAACAAGGCAAAA
The DNA here is from genome assembly GCA_014839585.1 of Pseudomyrmex concolor. Taxonomy (NCBI): domain Eukaryota; kingdom Metazoa; phylum Arthropoda; class Insecta; order Hymenoptera; family Formicidae; genus Pseudomyrmex; species Pseudomyrmex concolor. The sequence continues at coordinate 13,513 of QVOB01008711.1, read as the reverse complement.
CGGAAACGATTTGCGCGACAATTAAGACTTTCGAAAAAGAGAGTTCGCGTGCCGCATGATGTGGAAAAATGAGAAAAAGCGTCATCAGCCTCTGTGTGTGTGTGTACATGTATTTATATAAAATTTTCAACTTTCACAAATTATTATCGCGAGCGGACGCAGATATATCTCCTCGATGTTCGTGATACGACCGCTCGTTGGTGTTTCATTATGCAGATTAAACATTCATTAGCCCCTCCCTCTCCCGTGATTTATAAAACGTTCCGAGATTTTTGTTTTTACAATATATTAAAACCGCGTTTTTCTCGTGAAACTCTTGCGAAAACGCATTTTGCGCAATCCACGTCGGCTTTATTCTCTTCGTTCGGTCGTTGCCGAAAGTTTTTCCTTCCGCGCGAGACGTTCGTTTAAACGCTATATAATTTGTTTTGATCCCCCAGATACGCCTGTTTAACTGCGTTAATTATCACCGAAGTTGCTCTCGCTGGCGCTTTCGGCGTCCGCGAGTAATTTCAGATCTCAGTTGATTTAGAATTGCAGCTCTCAGTTACAATCGCATTGTGTTGTCGCGTACTGCCTACGCGCTCACGGTATAATCATACATCTCGCACAATTGTTGTAAATTTCACCACCACGTGCGTTCCGCATTCGCCGAGCCGTTTATTTTGTATTTTGCGTCTCTCGCTAGTATAATCGCTCTATTTTCGTTTATTTATATTTGTTCGCCTCGCGGAGTGAGAGAGAATCTCTCACCGATTTCTTGAAATGACAGCTTATCAGGGAGAAATTCCCGGATTGCGCAGAAATTTCATCCCGCAATAGATTCGAAGCATCCGATTTATATGCAAGCGCATCTTCTTCGATCTATACAATATACGCGCCGCGTTTATAGCCTTTCGAAAAGCATACGAAGAGAACAAAGTGCCATTTCCACGTTTATATACGAATGGAAACTTCTATTTTCCGGAAATGTCGTCTCTAACCCAACCACCCATCTCCATCTTTCATTCCCTTTTCGTGTCTCGTTTCAGTCGGGGTTCGACGATTATAATTTAATTCAGAAATTAATGTTTCGAAAGGTCTCAATACAAGCGACAGAAATTGGCATTTCAACGGCGGATATTTTCGCATTTTACGAAGGAAAAAAGTCTGACGGAAAGAAAAACGCAATTCTCATTCTTCGCATTCTTTTGCAATTACATCTCTTCTATTACTCAGTATTAACTACACGACTACCGAAAAAAATACACACTGCTAACACTACGGATCGTCAGGCTCATCCTTTTTTTTTCTTTTTTTACACATATGGAAAATCTAATTTGTGTATTTAACAGGTGCTTTCCGGATGATGACGTCGAGAGATTTAAATTCTACGCGAAAAAAGACAGATGGAAAAAGCGCGCTATATCGCGCACGACGTTATCAATGAGTTCATTACGCGCAACTAATTAACGAAGTCGAGAATGTAAAAAATTCACGATGGGATCGTTTCCGCGCTACAATATGAAAATCTAATTTACAACGGCTAAGATTACATTTTGATATTCTCGCGCACGCGCACATCGTAATGATACACCGCGCGCAAAGTGTGGGATAATAAAACATTCATGTGACAAAATTACGCGAGATGTACGCGTCCAAAAGGTTAGGGAATTTGCATGACACACGTTCTGACGTCAGCCTCTCTTTAAGTTTCAGAGGTGTGAAATACGGCCGCAAACGTAGGTGACACCTTTCCGAAACGACCCGCGCAGATGTTACGGGGAGGATCGATCCTTGCGATGACAGAAGTCGGTGTATGCACCGTGTATACACCGGATATCGAAGTGGATAACCGAGTTTTTTTATGAATCATTCAAAGGGAAAACACCGGAAGGAATAGAAAAAAAAAAAAAAAAGAAATGTATTGTCCGTTGTGTGTCGACTATCTCGTTAATATAATTTTTATTTAAAAAACGCACGTGTCAATATGACAAGAATCACGAGATTCTTATCTAGTCGATACTGTATTGTAAATGGGATCGATGTATTATTCGTCGGGAGAAAAAAAAAAAATTGCGGAATAAAAGAGAGATAAGAGATTACGTTACACCTGATTGAAAGAAATAATATCGAATTTTATCATCTTCTCTTTCATCCTCCCCCGTATTTCTCCCTCTCTTCTCCCTCTCCCCCCGTAATGCGTTCCCGTGTGATCTACATTATCCGAAATCCAAATGGTTTTTCAAGTACGCGCTATTGCGAATGTTACTTGAAAGAAATAGTTTCGTACTCGCCGCGCGCGGAAGAAAATCTTTTTTGAAGTAACATGAGCATTCTCTCTCAAGTCTCTCTCAACAATCGTCGGATCGATATAGGTAGTCAGCCCTTGCACCTATCGCGGCGACGGTGCATATTTCATGACAATTTCTTTGCCGGAGAGATACACATTTGAAGGTTTCGTCTTCTTTCTCGAACGGTCTGTTTCTCAAACGGATACGAAGACTGACAAGAAGACGATATATAGTCAAAGACTCTCTATTTTTGTCATTGACCCTCTCTCTGTCATCTTCCCCGACTCCGCTTCTATCGATTTATCTACCCTATCATCGTTGTCTTATCTCTCTCTCTTTCACCCCTTTCATTCCCTTCTTCCATTTTCTCGTCGAAGCTTATAAATAATTGACTGTCAAACCGCGAAATGCGAAACCGGTCTTGCTCTGATCTTTTCATATATATCTCGATTATTCCGCGGCGGTCTCTCGCGTTTATGTATGTGTGTGAGTGTGTGTATATGTATAGTCGGTGTCCCGAACGAAAATTCTTTCTGGCATTTATGAATTTTTATTTCTTCGCTGATATATATACCGCGAAATGGTTCTGACGTGTCGTAGTTGGGCGAATAGCAATGAGCGGGGATGGCCGCGGACGCACTTCGCGAGATGCGTTATACAATACTCGTGCCGCTCTCGTTATCAATCATATTTAACTTAACAGAACTCTAACTGCATATACCGTAAAAGAGTGGAATAATGAAAAAAAGATGTTGTTACGACGAAGTAATTTACACACTTTACAGTTAATAAATCTTTCTCATCTTTATACAATATGTAATTGTTCATTTTGATGAACAAAACTTTTTACACTCCATTGCGACAAGTTGCTTATACTGCTCTACAGTTTCTCTTATCCGCGAAAAAGATTAGTTTTCAGAATTTCAGATTTACAATCGTCGGTCATCAATAATCAAAACGCGCCAAGCACTAATCACGCATTCATATATTCTCCGTGCGCAAAATATAAAAGATCGCGAGCGCTTTTCTCGTGTTACGAGCAGCGAGTATAGCGGAAATATTGCGTATTGTGCAATTTCGGCGGCGAAATTTCAAAGAGCTTCTTTCGTTAACATCCTAAAAAAGTTGTTCAAGCGCCGAGAGAGGATACTTCAGCGATATTACGAGCGGCGAAGCAGCTTTATTTCGTTTCGCGAATTATTTCGGACTTTATTTCGTTTTACGGCGCTCTCGTTCGGCGTGTTGCTCCGTGCACAGATAGGGTATATATATATATATATACACCATCGCGCTGCCGCGCCCTTCTAAAATCACTTCATTTAATGCGTAATTGGAGCGCGAGACCCAGGACGTGGGGTGATGCAAGAGAGAAATTCAAGCACAGCCAGAAACCGCGGCGCCGAAGCGTGTACATGCGGTTGCGTCGGAAAAGCGCACGCCGGCGGTGAGTCTCTCTCGCGAAAATCATCACCGCGCTCGCCGTCGTTTCGAGAAAGAAAATCGATCAAATAGTTTGATTAACCGAGCACTCGTTCATTGAATATGGCGCAAAAAAAAAAAAAAAAAACAGTGAAAAATAAATTGTTGCAGATTACGATTTTTTTTCCCTCTTTAACAATGTATGTACGTATATGCCGGCACATAAATGTCAATGGAGATTTTTACAACACGGTATATATTCCACGACACGATGAATACATGTCAACTACATGTTTGCAACGATTTGTGACGCGCGGGAAACCATCGTAACGTGCAAATATCGGGTTGCAAATATGTTACAGAGGTGAGATATTCTCTTCTCATCTCGATGATTTTGTTTTGAAGTTTTATGAAAGGCTATCAAATGGCAGATAAAAGCGCGCGATCTGAAAATCACGAGATTAAAATTACTGCGTAAAAAAAAAAAGAAAGTTGTGCAAAAAATAGCAAATCAATTATTTGCGCAAGAAATATTATTTCCGTTTTTTTAAAATATTTTTTAATAATTGTGTTACACATATACTAATAAATTAATTATGTACATATCTACGGGAATTTTTTCTTCAAAAATATTACGAGCATGCAGAGAAATTGTATTACGAGCATACGTGAAATTGTTCATATCACGCTTGTGTAATAATGAATTTTAACAAACAAATATCTTTATAGGAAAATTCTTTGATCGATAATTAACTCGCGCAAAATTGAAAACGATAGATTGGACTTTTTTTCACTAACGGTTCATTTATGTATTCGACGTTCTTCAACAAGTGGGCGTGGAGTTCAGAGAAGAGTGCGAGGGAGCGGATAAAAAAAAAAATAAAAATAAAAATAAACGAGCTGTTGTTCGGCTTGGATCGGCTTTTTTTATAGATGTAACAAAATAAAATAAAATACCACGAGAATTTTTAACAGATCGTAATTTTATTTTAACATGTTATCATTTTACGATTAACGCACAGATGCTTTTTTTCTTACAACTAAACAAATACAAAATAATTGTTTACTAAATATGTAATTATATAATTTAAATCTTATCTAAACGGGCGTATATACATATGTATATACGTATATATAAATTGCGCACGAATTTTTGTGAAATATATATAAAATAAGATCAAGCAATATAAAATACAAATGTATTACTCGCTGCAATTTGTAGAAACTAAATATTTCAATCCTTTTGTTTTATATTCACACTTTTATATTGTATGTTGTCATTTTCCTATTTTTGCGTTCTCTACAAGAACTCCACACATATGTATTCTATATACTAAGAAATATTTAAATTAATGTGTTCTATAAAAAAAAGAAACATATCCTATAAAGATGAGAAAGATTTCAATATCGCGAAATTAACATTACATTCGACGATCTCGAGAGACTGACGTAGAGAACAATTATATATTTAGAGATAACACAATGTAACTCACGTAAAAAAAAAAAACACCACCAAACTGAAGTGAAAGACAATAACGAACAATGCGAGAAAACCCAATCATTCCACCGTCTTGATTATATCCTTGTTGTTTCGCGTACTTTCATGCGCACCTTTTTCCCAAATTTGGGAAAATTAAAGTATACAAATTTGATAAATTGAACAACGAATATAATGCAACGAATATAATGCATTATAAAACACGTAATGCAAACGACTCGATCTCTCTCTCTCTCTCTCTCTCTCTTTCTCTTTCTCTCTGTCTCTCTCTTTCTTTCTCCCGTTTATTTCTCTCACAAATGTTCGATATGTGTGTACATATATAATATTTAAATATTGGACAGAAGCGATTCACATTCCATATTTCCAGCTAAATTCCACAGAAAAATACAGAATATGTATTTTAAAGGTTTTTTTTTCTTCTATATATCGCATATACAACTATGATCTTCTTCATTCACGGCTCTCGGCTCTGTGATAGGAACAGTCTGTTTGCAGCGGAAGTGCACAACTCAAATATTTAAAAAACGAGCGAGTCTTGTTTTAAGTAAAATCGACATTTCTGTGTGTGTGTATAAATCTATATATAGAATAGAATATATATATATATATATATCTTTTTTTTCACAGAATATTTCTGTCACTCGTGGATTTTGTTTATTACAAAGGTCGCAAAGCTCGTCTCGTGTATACTCGCGTGAGTTTTTTAATCATCATTAATTAATGCACATTAGACGCGCGTTAAGAATAAAAGGATTCTATACACAGCGCTTATACATCTTTGTTTATATTTATATATATATATATTTATCCACGCTATTTTATAATGTCACACTTCATATTACAAATATACAAATGTAACATTATATATTTTCTTATATATTTAAAATGAAATATATATATATATTTATATAGAGAATAACATGTACACACACGTACAATATTTTTATATAATAATGTAAAGTGCCGTATATTTTTAGAAATATAAAAACAAAAAAACGCGATTCGACTATCACGCTATTCTCGTGATATAATAATGACGTTGGTTGTGCACCCCCCCGAGCTAACAGGGTGACACAAACCACAAGGGGGGAATTATTCCGTCCTTACCTCGCGTCACCCTGCGTAACCGATCATTAAAACGTGTGTGTCGTTCGTCGAGGCACTAATCCTAAAGTTAATTTGACGGGACGCTTTGGTGAATGAAGGACTCTATCTAGTGATATGTATGGTGATATAAGTGAGGACATGCTTATCGTTAGCGCAAGAGAACCGCTTTCAATGTTCAAACAGCTCTTTTGTAGGCCTTGTTTAATATTATCTCCTTCTCCCACGCACATATACTTACGCCTCATCCTTTTCCTCAGAAAGAAAGCTGGATATGTTTGAGAAATGTAATTCGGCTTGTACAACCTTTTCCCTCTCCCGTAGAAAAAAAAACACTTTTAAAGTAATTGTTTTTTTTTTGTTTTTTGTGCTTTTATTTATGTTTTTTTGCTTTTACTGGAACATATGTGAGTGGTTCTAAAAAGAATCCCGCACAAAATGATAGGATTTTGGACCACTGTAAAATTGGCTGAAAATGAAACATGTTGTAGTCCTTGAAACAAAAATCCTCATGGGCGCGGAAATAGCTTTTTTTAGGGCTTTTTTTTTATTTAGGTATTAAAAATATATATTTTAGGTATCTTATGTGCTCAATTAAATGATTTTGACGTTCTCATTTACATAAGTATACATTTATATATATATATATATATATAATTAATAAACAAGGAATCCCCCTAAGTTTTACTTGTTACTCCTCTATAAGTGATCATTTAGCGACCTTTGACCCACCGTATCTCAAAACTTTTGTTCAGGAGGTCCAAGGACTACAACATATTTCAGTTTCAGCCAATTTCACAGTGATCCAAAACCCTGTTATTTTGTGCGGAGTCCTTTTTTTTCTCTTTAAAAGAAACACATCGGTTCTTCTTCTAATATTTGATACTTCAAGTACGATTTTTATTAATTAATGTCGGTGCAATTAAACTCTCGCTCTCTCGGTATCTCTGGTCACACTACTCGTTGATGCAAGTAACGCGACGGCAGATTGCTCGTCAGAGTGACGAAGTTGTGCAGGCGCACCTGGGTACTCCCGACAGTGCCATCGGCGGGGGAAAATGAGGTCACGCCTTTGTGATCCATCACCGGATTTCAAGGGAACGATTTAATGGCGGCGCATCCGCCCGCGCGCAAATTGCTCGTAACTCGCCCTTTGATGGGCATTAAGGTACTCGGCGAATTCTGAAAAATTGCCGATCGTTACCGCGCGCGCGACGTATCGGGTCCGGTCGATGGTTGTACGTACATACGATTATCGATTTCTCGCGCGTGATTTTGCATAACCCATTGCGATGTGGCTGTCGCAGACGCCTTTCTTCGTCGTCGTCGTCGTCGTCGTTGTCGCCGCGAATTTCATATACCATTCTCGACTATTTTATATATATATATATATACATATGTATATATATATATATATATATGTACATATGTAAAGAGCGACAGCGGGAGAGATCTTTTCTGGCGCCGTAGAGATTTTCCGTCCTTCCGTGGATCAAGTCGTGCTATGAATCGAGAATGATTTCCGGATTCATGTTCTGTATGCGAGGGGGCAAATTGTTTGCAAAAAGTTAAAAATTGCGAACCTCGGAAATTTTGAATTATTAATGTTACACCGGGGAAGGCGTAGCGAGGAAATGTTGCTGTATCACACAGAAAGGCGGATTCTTTCGTGTTGTTTTTTTTCTCTTCGTTAATCCTAAGATGCAAAGTATGCGCGAAGCTAAGGATAAAAATTTAATAAACAAATTAAAAAACAAATGACACATTTCCAAGTATCGAGTTTTTAAAACGACGCGTCTTATTCTTGCGTTTTGATATTTCGCAAAAATATTTCCGAATCGGAGATGACGTTTCTTTGAACATTGTCCCGTTTCTCGGATTTTTGACGGCTTTTATATTCCGCATCGTTTATATTTTATTTTTCTCGTCGTAAATCTGCAGTTCTGAAGAATGGACGCTTATAAAAAAATAGATACGCCGTCTTTCTTCTTCTCTTTCCGCTCTAACGAGAATAAATAAACAAATAAAACTTTGTATCGCAAATATAATAAATTCTAGCGAGTAAAATATCAGACATTCATGATCGCGTAATTTTATGAAAATTTTACGCAAGCTTCCGTGAAACTTTAAAGAGTAAATTCACCTCTTTGTCATCTTTTACAACATCTTTACTTAACACTTTTGTAAACTTAAATGCAAACTCTCGAAATATATTCCTTGACAAAATTCGTAACTTTAATTCGACTTTACTTTGACGCGAGTTTGAACAAAAGATCGTTTATAGACATGCTATCAATTTTCAATATTAACTCTTTTCTAATAATTACCAGTTACAAAGTAAATTCGCGAAGTAGAAGAGCGCGCTCAAAATTATCTCAAAGATGAGATTTTATCGGTTTACTTTCTTGTTAAAGGAGATTTACGTCCAAGTAATTCAGGAGAGTGATCAAAGTTCGTATATATTTCTATTTTTCATTATATGTCTCGCCATTCGTGTGCTTTATAACTTCCTCAGAAGATATGCATGATATATAACATGGATGTGTTACATACACATATATCTACATATATGTATATGTATTATGTATATATATATATATATATTCTTCGCACTGTGTTATCACTGTCGAGAAATACCGTGTAACTCCGTCGTGCTTCTGACACGCAACGCTGCAGTCGATAGGTACGGACACAAAGTGTTTTACTTCTTTTCTTAAGCCGATTGACGTTAGAGCCGACATAGAGCTAACGAAATAGAAAATAGTTTTTATTCGTCTCAAGTAAAATACGGAATTCCACTTCTCTTTTCTCTCTTTCCGTGTTTCTCCTTATTTTTTTTATTTATTTTTTTTATTTTTTTGACTTTTTATTCAGCGATTCGTGAATCGCGATGCTAGTTAACGGCTGCACTTGCCGATTGCATTGCTTGTACCCACTATGTAATGATAATTCCTACAATTAACGTTGATATATGAAACATACACACACGCTCGCACACATTTTTCCGCACGCGCACACATATATATATATTTATCTCTTTATATGATAGATGATATGTAAGAAATGGAAGATTCGTATTTTTGTTTTTTTTTTTTTGTTTTCCGACGACGCCTTTATTTTTCGCATCGCCGGTTCGCGAAATTTAGGCTGGTGTATTAACGCGACATTTAGCGTACATATGCATGTAATGTCTCGTGACGCGTTGTGATGAATAGAATAATCACGCTCGTGTGTAGATGTGTGTGTGTGTGTACAACAAACGAATGAGTTAAAAATGGACTCTGAAATATTTCAAGTTGTTATCTCATGCGCGGTTACACGTTTTTGTTATTTCAATTGCATGAATGAGGTCTTGTATAGCTGATTAATTTCGCAATCTCTCGAGTAAAAACTGAGAAAATTATTCTGTCCGGCGATAAGATGATAAATGAGATGAAAATTATTATTCTGTCGAAAGCGACAAACGTCAGTGCGCAAGTCATTACACGATCATTAAGTTTTGTTGTTACATTTTCCGACCGCGGCCCCCCCCTCCCCACGGAATCTATAACATTTAATTTCTCCCGCTATGATCTATTATACCTTCTTTTCTTTCTTCTCTGCGAAGAACGGAGTGAGTTTTATTGAAAAATCGCATCCAAAAGATTAATCAAACGAGGATTTTTATCGGATATATAACAATAAAAAAAAAACGCTCCGCTCCGATTTAAGACGCACGCTTTGGCTTTGCTAAAACTATTGATGTTAAACGTCGATATAACAGCATAATGAATATCGATGAGTTTAAAAATTATGTAAGAGGAAATGATGCGAACTTTCTTTCGTGCGACGGAAAAAAAAATCAACGCGGAAAAGAAATCGAAATGTTCTCAAGTAAATAAACTACGCGAGTAACAAAATAGAATAAAGAACACATTATGACATTTTACGATAAAATTTATTATTATTATTTTTATGTTGTTCTTAGACTTGCGAAAACTCGAGTTGTTCAGACTGTTTTGCCGTGCTGTATATACATATATATATATGTATATAAATGTGAGAAAAGCACGTATACGGGATCACCGGCAACACAAAAGTATTTCGCTAACTTCGGAAAACATGAAAATCGAGAATGACGTGGCATTTAGAAAAGTGAAGGAAAACTCGAGTTTCAAAAGCAAAGATACTTTGGAAAGCACCGCGAATACTCGTCCCAAGTGACGTTCTCTCGCTCTAAAGGCATATGTACAAGAGATATCAATTTCAGATCAAAGCAGAGAAATTCAATTGTTCGTACACAGAAACGTCCGCAAACGCGCGCGCGCGCGCGCCCGCCACGTGTGTTTCATACGAAGTGTACGAAATGTTTGAGCGCAATAGCGGCGCGGCGCGAGCTGACGAGGCTATCCGTTCGTGCACGAAGCACGAAATGAAATTTCTCTCTCCAAAATTCCTAGTACCTTGGTTAAAGTTCTCTTATCATCGGCGCTCAAAATTATCTGCTGTATGTGTATGTGTGCGTGCGTGCGCGCGCGCGCGTGTGTGTATGTGTGTACTTTCGCACCGACGCGCCAAATTAAATCGCGGTTTCAAATATATCAAACTATAACGAATTGTCGGATCGTTGAAATATCTCAGAGCGCGTGTTATTCGCGATGTATTTCCCGCGAAAATGTGATTTCGCGTCTCGTGACGTCGAAATCGATTGTCCGTGAAGCTGAGGGAAAGGGAAAAATCTGTTTGTTTGTTGTTTTATTCCGCGTTGATTTCAATTGAAAACGGAATTTCGAAAAAATTTCCGAAAGTATATAGAACAGAGAACGACGAGTTATTTAATTACTTTTTTTTTGTGTGTGTGTCCTGTTTTTCCCTTACATTAATTTCTCTCTTTTGTATATTTCTACGCAACAACCACGCTATAGTTATATTTTATATGTAGAACACCCTGTACACGCGTACGGCACATGTATATTATGCATAGTTGGTTTTTTTTGGTTTTTTTTTTTTTAATACGACGATTCACGAGAGCAAACCTATTATCTAGCTTCCAGAGATGTGGTCGACTTTAGAGTCTTATAATCTAATTTTCATCTATATAAATTACTCCCTCTCCCTCCCCCTCTCCTTTCCCCGCGTACATGTATAATATAACATGCTTTATCACACGCGAAAAATAATTTTTTTTTGTTTTTTTTTTTCGAAAGTGTCTAACACGTTTCTTATTTGGAAACTGCGATATAATCTACTCTCGAACGTTTTGTTTTTGTTTTTTTTTTTCTAATAATCTCTTACTCAAAGATCGCAATAATCGACTAAAAACAAACGAGCAAACGCCTCTTCAGTATTTTTTTACAAATATAGGTATTTCTTTTTCTTCTTTAGAAAGTTAACTTTCGCGCAATTCGCGATTTTGGACCTGTCGCGCGACTCTTGCAAGAAATCAGCCGATACGTTTGCTTGAGACTGTTTCATCGTTTCGGCCGATCGACGTCAGACTTGACGCAAACCTCGACAAACGCAAAAAGAGAGACAGATCGAGAATTCCGATTGAATGTCGTACAGAGAGTTCCAATCGGAACGAGCCTCTTCTTCTCTGATTACATGCTGCAGCAACAAAAAAAAAATCCATTTATCTTCTTCCTCACGTCTTAATCCCTTAGATGAAGCTGAAGTCGCGCGATTATCTGTTACGGACCTGCTATTGTTGTTGCAACGGTGTGTCTTAACGGTTAAGTCTACAGCTAAAATCTTGTCTCTCGTGCGCAATATCACACGTAATCTGAATACAACATAGCCTCGTCTCATTATGTTTATCTAATTATATATGTACATCTCTTATTCGCTTATAATAACAATGTGTATATGTATATATATATATGTATATATATATATATATATATATATATCTATTTTTTTTTGTTTTTTGTGTGACGCGCGCGTCGATTTTACACGCGGCGTTACGTCGCTTCTCGCTGTCGTTCGCGCTTTACTCTATATGACTTCGACAGGAATTTCGATCTCCGGAGTCCCGGTTTCTCTCTCTCATGTATGTATATATATATATATATATATATATATATATATATCTCGCCCTCTAACGATTCGACGTCAGCATTTCCATCGACACACATACACACACGTATTCCTCGACATCTTCTCTCGCGTTTCTAGTTTGTATTATCGCCCCTTTAAAATTCCCGGGTGTAAAATTCCGTACAAACGTGGCTATACGCTGTTTCACTTGACGAGCCGCGTCTCTGTCTCCTTTTCTTTCCCATCCCCGCTCGCGCGAGATAATCGTCTCGCTCTCTCTCTCTCTCTCTCTCTTGTATAGATATTTTAATATTCGATCTCCGCCGTAATAACCGCCACGTCATCGTAAACGATCGTTCGTTAATAATTTTGCGCAAACAATTGTCTTTTAAAGTTGTTTCATCGTTTTTAGACGACGATCGTATCTGCCAATCTCAATCAGACTGCTAGCAATTGATGCAACGTCGATTTTGTTTCAAATTCATCGAGTGCGCCGATTAAATTTCGTTGCAAAATTATGCACCGATTAATTGCTCCTCCTCGCCGAGATATACCTATGTATACTCACACGTATTGTTATATCGCGCATTTACAAATGCGTCGTTTGGAGAAATCAATATGATATATAATCATATTGCTATTTTATTCCGTGAATTCCGGAAATTATCATATTAATATAATCGACGCTAAAAGTGTTAAACGTGCGATAAATTCGAGATATTATTTATCGTATATTTAATTATTTATAACTCTTTATAGTAAATTATACAGTTATTCATAATGTCTTCGAGTTACGTGTGGATTACGGGAACTAATTACACTGAACTTTCATTAAAAATAGTTTTTTTTCTCATCGATCTAATATCATTAAAAATAAACTATGCCTGTGTGTGATTCTCTCTCTGTGTTATTAACTCGAGGAATATCTAAATAAATCTCTGTTTGCGGCTCTTCGCAAATTAATTTTCCCATTAAATGAGAAAATAATGTTTCCTTTATCCATTATTTTCGTATATTAATCAAGCGATGATTAATCAAAGTGAGTCGTTCGAACCGCACGAGTTTGTTTAACGTGTAATTAAAACATAAGGATAATAAATTAATAACATAAGTAGTAACAGCAATATTTCACGGATATTTTTATACATAGAATTGTAATAAAAAAAAAAAAAAAAAAAAAAAAAAAAAAAAAAAAAAAAAA
>QVOB01008708.1:0-10920 GCA_014839585.1 Pseudomyrmex concolor | reverse complement strand
CGCCCCGCCGCGCCGAGTTCCATCCCAACCGTCCCATCAGAATCTGTACTCCAAGTCATATTCCGCGAAGCAATGTTTCGAAAGCACTCTCGTAAGTTCGGATAGTTCGATGGACGTGGCTGCGAACAATGTCAAACAAGATTTTAGACTCGCACGTATTTCCGCGAGAAAACCAACATCTCGTTGACAATGTCCTGATCTTAAGCAATGATCCATTTGTGGTTTCTGTTCTTTAGCATTATCTTTTGTGTCTCGTTAACTCTCGCTTATTTAATCAGAGAATTGAATTTCATATCGGGAGAATTTTCGATAGTTTCGAGATCATCTACGAGTTTGATCGAAGACAACTCGTCGTATCGACGAGATACTCAAGTTAAAGAACGTTGCCGTCATGCGGATGATCGACGGCATTGCGCGATAAGTCGTAAAATTCGCGACGTGAGAAGCCATAAAAGAGCGGTCCTTATCTAGAACCCGCGGCGTAATCGCAAACCCTTTAAACGCGAGCGAGCTCATCGATCCGCTTCGTCGTTTTAGCGGCAAAGTATATCCGCGCCGCTTATCGTAAAAGTAAAGCCTCGAACTTGTCTTTGAAGACGCCGTGGGGTTAGCTTTAAGAGACATCGACTAAACTGTCAAGCCGACGTACATATGTGTTTTACTCTTAAACACATTTCGTCTCTAAAACCTGTCAAGGTGTTAACTTCGCTCGCGATGTAATTATTTTCTAGACTTTGTTGATTACAGCGTGACTGATGAAATTACACAATTATATTACGGTACGAGAGTGGGATATGTCGAACGTAGCGACATTCTAGAATGTAATAGGGACGACGAGAAGCCGTCACCAGCGAGAAAGGAGTCTGTCGGCGGCACAATGCAGAAGCAACGTCTGATTCAGGCGATGTTATGAAATCAGTAAACAGCCGTCTTACGTGCACTTACGTCGAAACTCGTCAGTCACACTCACACATGCGCGCGAGCGCGTTTGTATCGGTAAGTGCGTTAGGTGCAGATTCAAGCGCAGTGGCAGGGTGGTAAGACACGTTTCTCCGCGCGATGGCACCGCAGAAGGAGGATCGCTCATTCAATACGGGCGTATTGTTCGGGTCTTATCGTAATATCTCATAATTAATATCTCCGCATTGTGGTATGGATGGATAGGCAGGATTCGCTGCCAGACCCAACTGATAGCGAAAGCATTTGTACTCAGCTCTCCATCTCTCTCTCTCTCTCTCTCTCTCTCTCTTCTCTCTCTCTCCTACGCTCGACTTACCCTTGCGCGTTCATTCAGCTTCTGTCTTCGTCTTTGACGCGGCGGCGGTCAAAGCTCGACGCGTTCGCTTCTACCAAGACCCATGAAAATCTTGTTCTTAGACCGCCAGACGATTCCGAATATCGATAAGACGTGGATCTTGAGCGGGATAAGGGTGGAAGTCTTATAGCGAGTCAACGAGCGAACGATTGTAATGGTCGCTTTGATATATCGTCGGTATAAATTAGCGAGTATTAATTCTCCGCATTGATCGGTTCTTAACGATCCGTCGCGAAACGGTTTTGAAATTGAAAAAAGAGATCCAAGATATATATATATAAAAATAATTTGATCAAAGCCGTCTAATAACTCTTGATTCGAATGTAGCACACACACACACACATCTTCATCATGTTGAAGATTCTAATTATTTACAATAGAATACTCTCTCAGCGAAGACATACGGCGTCGTGTCGTCACACCGGAATAATACGTCAAAGCCGTTTGCCATTGAGCTAATCAAAATACGCCGAATAGATGTTCCGTGTGATTTGTCCGGTCCATTGAGACGTCGACCTTCCTTCCCTTGATCCTCAAGGAGTATTTCACCGGTCGTAGGAGGACACCACTAAGGGGGCTTTGAGATCGTTGAACGAGAACTCTTAGTACTTGCGGTTAGAGAACGAGAGGGGGAATAAGAGAGAGAGAGAGAGAGGAAGAGAAGAGAGAGAGAGAGGAAGAGAAGAGAGAGAGAGAGGAGAGAGAGGAGAGAGAGACTCTGCTTGTCCAAATGTCGGAATAGACGATAAACAGACGGATAGGAGACCGTCACAGACGGCTGTATCCGCTTGTAAGCTTGTAATGCTTGGCAGAATTCCTAAGACGCCGCGTGTCCTTCAGCGGTTATATCCGTATGTGCTTGGTGTAATTGAATGCATACACATCGTTGGTCTATTCACACGTTGATGCTCGTTGGTACGATAGGCGCAACTGTGTAAGCACGGTGTGTTTCTACACCAAACTCAATTTTATTATATGACAGAGTTACAAACAACAATTGAGATCGAAATATAGACCGATAATTGTGTCAGTGAATTTAGTTTCAAGTATAAATATAAAAAAAGAATATTCTTTTTTGTACATTCTTTGATCATGTGTGCGTATTAAACAAAAAAAAATTACATTTTATATTGTTTTGTTCGACTATACGTGACTTTTAGTACGGGAAGAGGTTAACGCAATTATAGTCTGATTAACGCTGTTACAAACAGAAGTTGAGCATTAGACGTGGAATTCATTGCGCGAAATGCAAATCGGCCACTGCATATTGCAATAAATTGAAATAAGAAATTGCATTTCAGGCAAGACGTTAACTAAGTTATTTAATTTCAGTGCATATCTTATAGCGTCCTTGCTTCTGACTTGAATATTTAATTTCTTACTGAGGAATTAATGCGATGAGAAGTTGAGTAACTCTCGATATTCCCATTTCCTCGGTAGCTATGGAGAGAATAATGCAGGATGGATAAGTCGAAGGACCAAACCAAAACAAGCTGCGCAACAGTTAAGGCAGATATTCTGTTTGAATATTGTTACCTTAACGAGGCGCAAGTATTTGCTTTGGAGATGTAATCCAGTGTACGGCTCGGAATATGAACGGCTTGGCGAATTACAGCGGTGTTTCGATTCTAAATCGACGAAAAGCCTTCGTTAATTGGCTTGGAATTTGCATTCGTTGTTTGAACGTCAACGAGCTGTAAAATTGTACGTTAAAGTTACAGATGGTTACTTCCAAGGCTTTCTCTCTCTCTCGTATTTGTAATGTATTACATAATGCGAAATTTTTATATTGTCAAACTTTTGTGATAATTAATTGATTGACATTGAATTTACTATTTAACAATTTCAATCTCGGTAATACTAGTTTTGTCTCATACATGTTGTGTGGATTTTTATTTTTATTAAAAGGTATCATGGTGTTTATTGAAATAGTTTTAAGAATTTAAGAGAAAAAGAACAAGCAAGTTCGTCTAATCAATATGAAAGACTTTGGTAGATTTCGCAAGTTGGATTGGTAAAATATTGAGCTCCACCGTCGCCGGAAACGGCCACCACTAACAACAAGTGTGATGCGGGGCTCCGTGGCCGCGCGGTTCGACTATCTTTCACGGAGGGGGTAGTTTTCGGAGAACAGGTCGAGGCGAGGAATACGAGAGAAAGGACGATAGAGTTGGGGGTGCCTGGGAAGATAAGGCGAATCAAACCGTAAATAACCGCGGAACGGCGGAAAGGAACGGGGGCAAGCGGCGCGGGGTGGCGCCGGAGCGGAGAGGGGAGGGAGTAAAGGAAGAGTGAGGGGTACAACGCCTCGCCAGCTGCAAAACTCGCCGAGTTTTATAGTTGAATCGCATGACTCCGAATCTCCATACATTCCGCGCCTTCTCCCTTTTGCCACTCACCCTCTCGCGCTGCCTACCCCGTCCTTCTGTCTTCCTCTATCCTTCGCCCCTGCAGTTTCCGCCTTTTTGCTCGCGCCACCCCTACTTCTCTCTTTTTTCGCTCCCTCTCTCCGACTCATATCTATTTTTATATCGCCGTTCCTTTCTCCGAGCTGGCGGCTTCCACTCTACCTGCGAATATCTCCACGGTGGTAACACCGTATGCGTATTATGCATATACGAGCTGGATGGAACAGAAAGAGGCGATTAATTCCGTATTCCTAGATACTTTCTAACGTCCGCACGCCAGGCTCATACTTCATGCCACCGTCGCGGTCTTCGTGGTGTTTACGAGCGCCGTTTTTCGAGAAAGAAGTGGAAAAGAATTGGACGTACGTCCAATATATCTGTGCTGCGTAGCCTGGAATTATTGTGGCGCTAAATCCAGGTGGAATTTTTCTGAAGAAAAACGCGAAGTGTGGTTATGCAATCGAATGATACGACAGCGCTGCAAAAATATATTCGCCGATTTGCAAAATAAACAATTTGATCGAAATAAACGGAAGCGACACCTGTCTCGTTAAGCGAAAGAAAGATAATAAAAATTGATCGTAATTACAATTTGTAACTTGTATCGCTCCTTTCTTGACAAATATACCTTTTGGTAGCATGTGTATTCGAAACTTTCCTTGTTGTCTTATCTTTTAATTATCTTCGCCCGCGGTGCAAAATTATTAACATTAATCATGTACATCACGACGAGAACTTTTGCGACGGAGCTCACCGTATCTTTACATGCAAAACTGCGACGACTCTCAATTTCATGGAGTGCGAGATCGCGGAAGAAGTTCTCATCGAGTGACGCTGTGCGCGCGTGTGGCATTGTATCTGTGCGTGCATGTGTATGTGTGTGGTGCGCGACGAGGGATGATACTCGGGTAAAGGTGGGCAAAGGCGGTCGCGGGTGGAAAGTGCACGAAGGAGGGTAGAATGCAGGCCGAAGTCGGTACTAATGTCGAAAGTTTTAACGAGTTTGAGTGATCGCGGTCGATGTAACCGCAACAATAATAGCAATAGTAATAATCATGCCACTGTTCCGAGGCGGTACCAACTTATCGCGTTGCTCGGTATAAAAGCCTCGCTTGTGTGCGTCTCTCCTGGCGTTTTGAGGAGAGAGAAAAGAAATGAGAACTTCACATTCAGACCTTGTTATTATTCACGAGTAAGATATGCAATACGAATTACGAGTATGATATCGAATACAAATCACCGATGTATAAAGTTTTATTTGTACGCGTGTTGGGTTTTTTTACTAATTAATATTGTGTTTTCTTATTGTTATTAATTTTCGGAGGAAATGTGAGTAACAAATATTTCAGTAATTTATTATTTGAATAACTTTTTGAAGTTGTTCATTAAGAACGTGATAAGTCAATATACACCATGCAATTAATCTCGTTGACAATATGCTCTAGCTTTGTCCGCAAGCTTCATCTCTCGGAGAAAGAGTCCAAAGGACGACTTTTCCTCGCGTCAGCCAATGACCGATCGCGCAAGTTGCGCCAAATGGAATCCTTTTCGTCTTCGTCGGCACTTTCGTCGGAAGCCCGGGCATCGGGATCTGTACCACACGCGTGTACACACACACACACACATATCACATACACGGGTATAGACAGGTATCCGAAAGAACGACTGACTGGTGGGCGGCGGAGGAGGATGTGGCACAAGGTGCCCGCCTCGGCGAGGGCCGACTAAAGGGTGTATGATTGATCGCGCCATGGCATGCCAGATAATGCAATTTTATTTCATTTGATTTCGCGGGGGTAATTGCTATTTTGGCGGGTCTGCCGCACCGAACGGCCGACGGAGTGATGTATTGGCGTGGCTCTTTCTTTCTCCCACCGCCGATCCCCTTTATTCTTCTCCTCTCCCCTCCCGACTCCATTCCTCTGACTTCCCTCCCTCCTTCCGTCTCGCGATATATATTAACTCCAGTCAGGATTATTGCTCCGAGGGTGGAAAAGAGCGGATCGATCACGTGCGAAAGAAGGTGGAGAATCGTCGGCTCGCCGCTTCCGCCGTCAAAGACCGCGCGGCGCGATAAATCTCACGTCTTCCTGCCATCTTGCTTTGGAAACGCGCCTAATCGGTCGTACGATTGATTTAGATCGCCCGATTTACCTCGCTTTGCACCTTATGTAACGCACTCATTCTCTCCTTCCTTTCATGCCTCCTCTGGAATATTGAAGAATCGCGATGATTGCGTTATGGCAAATTACGTGTGAATTCTCGTCTCTGAATTTAAGATGTCCGAAAAGATGAAGAGTAATGGCTGACACACACAGAAAGACGATTAAATATACGATTGACTGTACGTGCGTGTAAATCACGAAGCTCGCTGTTAATAACGTAAACAAAGCGTTTTCAATATCTTGAGCGCTTTGTGAAGCTATGGAAGGTTGGTTACTTGCGTTACAATAAATTCCGAAATAACATCCAAAAGCAAACATATCCGCTCGACGCGCAGCGGTACCGCGACGACCCAGCGGCGTGTTTCCATTTGATGTCGCGGTGCCGCGGGTGCATGGCGTTGCCGTGCAGTTGGTTAGCGTTAATTGTAATGCTTTTTGGCCCATACGCGATTACACGATGAAATAATCCCTCATTTATGAGTTAAGTGGTCTGTGGAACTCGACGGCGCTTCTGATGAAATGCTCACGGCGAGTGCGCCGCTGTTCTGAGGAGGGTTGTTGAGGAAAGAGAGAGTGAGGGAGAGAGAAACAGAAATAGGAAGAGGAGGAGGAGAAAGAGGAGAGCAAGAGAGAACGAAAGGAGGTTGGGAGAGAAGGGAAACGCACACCAGAGGATGTGAGAGTGAGAAGAGAAAAGGATGGCCGGCGGGCGGATGGAGGTCAGGGTGTAGGTAACTGCGCCACCAACTACGCGACCCTACGGCGATGTGGTCCTTTGCTCGCATTATAATTACGTTCCGCCGTCCGTAAAATTGCAAATAATTAAGATTTGGTCGATGCGAGAGCGTGAAACGTAATAACGCCATGCGGTCTGTTTTGCTGCACTTCGCGGCTGCGAACGATCACGAGTTATCAACGTCTTTCTGACTCATTTAGATGTAACAAACTACACTGTTTTGCTCAACACACCGCACACAGCGCAGAATATTTAATTATTAATAATAAAAACAATAGAAATGTTAAAGTGGTTTATAGCGAAATGAATATTTGGAACATTTATGTTTATCTTATAATTGTTATTCGTTAATATTTGCAAATACAGTGATAATATATCAGTAGTTGGAACGTAAAGTTAATGAGCAAAATTACTCGCCCGAGTCAAAGCCAGCGCCGGATGTCCTCGCGTCGTCGAGCACAAATTACAAACCCTCGTTCTGCTGTTTCTTGTCAGTAAGCACCTCCGCGCTGAGGCCGCCATTACTCGACAATTTAGGATCATCCGTAAAGAGATCAGAAGAACCAAAAATATACTTAACCATCGTACACAAATAAACATAATCAGCCCTTATTCTCGAAGCCGCGGCGGAAGGATACGTCCAAATCCGTGCACCCTTGCGTGAAAAAGGGTGGAAGCGGAGATGTGTTTGGACGCATCGTGGAAGGAAAAGTGTATTTTCTGTGGCTTTGAAGAACAAAGGTCACTTGTAATTGTTAAATGGTGGATACAATTTTTAGATGACACATCAAAGAGCGTTTGATATTATTCTTGCTTATGTATTTATATAATAACAATTTGATCGATTGATGATTATCAGCAAAATTGTATTTTACGTTGAGAAAGAATTTTAATTATGTCGTCGTTATCAGAGCGATATTTTGCGCGCTTGAAGACCTGTCTGGATATTTTGTACCGCGAATCATTTCGCAAACACAAAAGTTATTCTACAAGCTCGCAAAGTGATAAAAACTGAATTAAAGTTACATACAAAGTAGTCCGATAATGTGCACGTGAAGCAGCGCGTTCGCACAAAATTCGTCGATGCCGAAGCGCGTTGAAAGTAGGAGAGAGCTTTACCCTCCGTTACTGCGGCAACTTTCTTTCCAACCATCCACTCACTCTTTCTCTTTCTCTCTCTCTTTCTCCTTTTCTCTTGAAAGCGTGAGATTGTCCCGCACAAATTGGCCGTGACTTTTTTTAATTTACACTCTTTCTACACTGCGACCGTCTCCGTCGTTCCTCTAGTACTATGACGATTCCGGTGGGTGGTGGGTTAACTCTGTTTCGCCCGCACTTCTCACTTGTGTGAGTATGGTGCGTGTATATATATATATATATGTTATATATATATATTTTATATATATACGAATAATATATATATGCACGCCGAGTTTTGTGATATTTCTTAATTAAATATAGCCTCAAGTTAAAAATGAAATTAAACAGAAGGTAGTATTTTTTCCGGCTTGGCCCAGCACCCGTATCTCGCTTCCACCCCCGTCGAGTGAAACCCTTCCTTCTCCGACTGTTTCTCGGCTCGACAATGGCGAATAAGGTTACCCAGTCGCTTCGCAGCTTCGACCAACTCTCCCTCCCCTTCGCTTTCGCGAACCACCCGCTATACATATTTCACGTCGAAATAATTAAACGCTGCTGGACCGCGAGTCGAGTCTCCCCGAGGTCGAGTGGAGCCAAATCGCGATTATTAATTAGGTCGTAGCTACTACCTCGTCGACCTCTCGATTTTCTGATAGGGTTAACTGTGACCATTGATCTCCAATGAATTATTACTTATGTGAGATTTTAAAAACCGATACAGATTTCATAAAACTTTATTTTTATTTAGCATTATTATCCAGTTTATAAAATTACGTATCATTGTCGGAGAGAGAATAGACAGAGTTTACGTTGTAACAAAGCTGAAACAGGGATCTAACGAGTCGTGCAATCGCGCCGGTGAAATCTTGCATCCTCGGCCGTCTTGGTAATTTGTGCGCCAAATTGGGGGAGAGCCCTGACGCCCGCGTAACGCTAATTCTCGGAGATACTGTCAACCCGACGGCGATTATCAATTGCCTTGTCAATTACATCCCGTCCAGGGACGACGCGCACATGCCCGTACAAACCCTGCCACCATCGACCCTCCACTCTCTTCTTCCTCGACCGAATCTCGAGCCCGGCCTGATCGCAACGAGTTATTTAATTACCACGATCTATCACCAAGTGTCAGCTTCCAGTCTATAATGCATGATCGATCGTAGCCCGACCTTCCTCCTTCAACCCTTTGCTTTTGCACTTCGGAAAACGTGCGTTCGTCCGGACGAAAGCGTGTACGCGCAAATGAAACAGACGAGAATCGTAGGGAGAATTATGATCTCGTGAATTAATTATTTATTCTGTGAATTAATTATTGTTTTCAAAATTTTTTTGTAAACTATGTATGAGAGAGAGAGAGAGAGAGAGAGTGAATTATAAAACTATTTGTGATGCGGCGTAAAAAAAACTCACATCTTTATGCATGCGCATTCGTTTCCAAGCTGTGTCTCACCTATTTGTCAAACCAAAAATCCGACTTATTCCACGCACGTATCGCCGGCGTACCCTCGAAAATGCGTCGAACGCGCGGCAAGTTCTACTTAATCCTTAATTATCTCGTGTAAATCTTAATTTCGCCGTTCCGGCGAATCGTTACTCGCAAAGCATCGTTAACTACGTCGGTCGCGCATAAATACCGCGTGCGCAGTATTTCGGACCTGAAACTTTTAAACGACGGAGAGCATCGATTAAGGCATAACTTCCAGTAAGGTAACTCGCGATTGAAGCCAAGACCGGCGAGGGCAAGACAAGAGAGAAAGAGAGGAAAGCGAGCAACGACACAGTGCGATCCAGGTTCGTCTTTTTCACCGCCATTTTTATCGGTGCGGATAAGACGACCGGAGCTAATTCGCATTCCCCTTGATGTCTGGCGGAGTTAACGGTTTTAAGGGATGAAACGCGTATAGATCGGAGGTTGGTGGCTGCGAGCGCGTAGGGACGCGCGCACCGACGAGAAGAACGAGGAGATGGTCGAGGCGAGGAGGCGAAGCAAGAAATTGATATAGCATACGAAAATGAATTGCCCCTTTGCCGAAGAATGTTCCACGGCAATCTGCCCTGCGCCTCGCTTTTTATGCTTTTTATGCTCATTTTCAATTTTGCTCTCCGCTCGTCCTTCGTACCTCACAAGGCTCGACGACGCCGCCCTCAGGTTTCCCATAAAACCTTGCGGTATTACAATACCTTGTCGAGGCTCTACCCGTCGGCACTCTTCGCGTCGATAACTGGATGAATACAAACGGACGCATTATCGGTAGTATCAAGCGTAGTTTCGTGACAAAGAAGACGTTTCGCGTACACATACACCCGCATTACTTTTTTTCCAGTAATTAAACAAAATATTGATGCTGATGTTTTGTTCTTTACATACATGTATAGTTTCAGAAAAAAATCTCGTCTCTTACTAAAGTTATTAGATATATTCGCGATGTTTAAACACGGCTGTCGCAAAAAACCCTCTATAAATTCCGATTAAAATGTATCCGACTAACGTAGATAAAGATCCGATTCGAATTTGATACGACATTCCGGTAGGGTGGCACGCGACACGCGTGGTTAGGGGCCGAAGAAGATAAATTTCAGTCGGAGAGGCGGCTCGAAATCAGGAATCTGGCGCGTTTCTCAAGCAATCGGTGTCGGCGCGAGATAGGGCCGCGTTCGTTTTGTTGCTTATTTGTCGCCGGAGAAACGAAACGAGCGATGGGGAAACGGCGAGCTGGTTTAAAAGCCGGGAGTCGGTTGCCTCTCTCTCTCTCTCTCTCTCTCTCTCTCTCTCTCTCTCGTGCTCGATACCGTGCAAATAACGCTCGCAAACGACGAGCTTCTCTCCTGCAACTCTGCGCAACCCTCGGATCCTTCGAAGCCTATCGTTTGAAGTTCGATGCTCTTGTAGATGCTATCGACTCGCGCGCAGCCAGACGAAGGGATTCACGATGCTTTTCGATAAGGATGAACAAATATCATAGCAAGAGAAAAGTTAAACGCAAGGGAATAATCTATTGCTCGCGATTAAAACAAAAACGTTAAGATTCGAAAATGCATTGCTTGTAACACAAAAAGTTTATTTGACATTCTTTTATTTTACAAGTTAAAATTACATAAGTCGGTGATTGGAGTCAACGTGTACGCAAGGCGCAAATTTTCATCTGACGCTGCACG
>QVOB01008707.1:0-24325 GCA_014839585.1 Pseudomyrmex concolor | reverse complement strand
AAAGAAATAAAAGACGTAGAATTGAAAACGATGCGATATCGGAAAAGCAGAAGTCTTGGTCAAATCTGGAATATTTTTTTTAGACCATCGCAAGCGTTCTATCCGTGTCCTCCGCCAAACGCGGACAAGGAGCAGCAGGAGTTCGATCCTTTCGACTATATTAACACGATTGTAAGCAACTGTTTTTTTTTTTTTTTTGGCAACAGACTTGGTCTCTTGCTCTTTTGTCTGTGTAAAAATATGCCGCACTTGCATGCGACTGAGAAATATTTTCTATCAGCGAAGTCGCCTAAGTATAAAACATCTATGTTCTCTTGAAGCACACGCACACTTTACTCCCAGATTTTTTTGCGATATGCAAATCAACTGAATATTCTTGCAAATCGGCGTACATTACGTGAATTGTTACATCTCTTCTATAATCTTAATAACTGTAGAAGCGAAGGTTTATAATTAAACTCTATTGCCGTTGTGCTTCGTAGACGAAGCCCAGACAAAAATGTCGCTTGCCAAAAATTACTGCGCGCATTATATTCCTCAAATATTTTATTTAAGTACTATTTCATTTATATTCGTTACGTGGTTCTCGATTCACGCGACACACATACCCCCGTGTTACATTAGACGCAAATCGTTAACTATAAAGTGTATTCGAGAGATGTATAATTGAGTATACGCTATTCTTTTTTACATATATTGCACGTTATATATTTCGCCGGTTAATGATTTTTGTAATTATCGCATTTTTTAAAGGAGGAAAGAAAGGAGAACAACGCTCCGCCGCAAAATCCGCGAATTTTGTCCGAGATTTTCCTCGTCCTATAACACTGAACCCGATACCGCGACCTTTGAACAATTGCCAAGTGGGCGAGAGACTACATTTACAAATAAATTTGCGAGACGTGACCGTTGTTGAATATGAACGCGATCGAAGAAGCGTATACTTTTTTCTTTCCTTTCTTACTATCGCGAAATATATGTTTACACGTTAATTTCGCAACAAAAATCAATCTTTCACTCGACGAAAATTCGCGAAACTTACAATCTCTTCCGTCGATATTCACCGTCCGACAGAATTCCAGAAGCGTTATACGAAAAGTGATTGGCGCCCGTGTTACTTAACAAGAATGTATGTGTGTGTATGCGATGGACCTTGACTTGTCTGATACGTGTCACACGATGAGAGAATATATTGTCCGTGTCTCGTTGTGATGACTGGTTCGCACGCGTGTTGAAATCTTTGCGCAAATTTAGAAGTACCGGCACAAACCGAAAATTATTGTTTAAAGAAAAAAATATGAAATTGGACATTTTGTCTATTTACTTAGCAAATAGAAGAGCGCGCGTTGAGAACATTTATATATTTGCTTCACAATATATAAAACAATCATTTTTCTGAAAACACAAGTAAAATATAACAGTCGCGAAAAATACAATCAGCGCTTTTCTCTTTCTTGTGATTTTTCGCGAAATGTGTTAATTGCGTTAAAAATATATTAGACATTGACAACCTAATAAATATTCCGCGACACTCGGTCGACGATTTATTCGTCAGGTAAAAAATGGAGAATCGCGTTCGCGCGATTTATTGCAAGTTCTCTGCAATATGTTGTAAATCCGGAATATTATATACAAACGTCTATTTTCAACGTCTCTCGGCAAATTGAAAATACCGACGCTGTGTTACTTCACGAAAACAATGCGTTTTGTATGACGCGACCGCACGGTCCGACAAGCGCAGCTTAAAACCACGCGCGCGGTAAAACGATTCATATTAGCCGCCGCAATTAACCAGTTGTTCGGCTGCCAACGAATCGCGAACACTTTTCGCGCCCGTTGCAATTCGCGGCGGTGTAAATGCGAAAATTTCAGCGACACGCACTTCTCGATGCGCGTGTGAGTTCGCAAAGTCTCATGCGTGTAAAAAATCTTTCGCACGCAATTGCTGCGGCAAAGACGACAATAAAAATGAATTTAAATCGGTTTTTGGTTAGTATCATTCTTAAATTAAGACATTAATTAACAATCAAGTCGCGATATTTTATCGCCATATTTTATGATTTAAATTTTGTATAAAAGATATTTCTCACAAGTTTCGTCTTACGGTTGTTATCTTACGGTACAAAAGTTCGAGTTCTCTCGTTCTTTTTATGCAAAGCACGAGAGACAGAATTCAGGAAATACTTCCTAATGACGTCCGTAATTGCACGCATTCCCGCGTATCAATTCATAGCGAGGTTGATGATGTAAAGGAGTGCACGCGCGCGAATATATCTTTGCAGCAACGTCTTTCCAAGCAACGCTTTTATAATGCGCGAATGGCTCTTAAGGACTCGTTATGCTTATCGAGCACGCGTGACCAGCATGAAGAAATCTTCTCTTGTTACCACTACGTATATACAAACACATTCATGTGTATAATATATTATATACACGGATTATATACACAATTTGCACTCTGAGCTTCTTTGTTCTCTGTAGAGACAAGACGCATTGTTTAATTTATTAATTTTCCTCATTATTGCATACTGAAATAAATGATGAGTCGAAAAAAACATTTTTATTCGATAATATTTTTGTCATATCGATTTATAACAAAAAGAATTTCTGTCACATCTAACTTAAAAATTTCTACTAAAAACATCTAATTAAAAATTTTTATTATTTTTATTAAAAAATGCATTAATAATTTTATTGAATAATAAAAATATTTACAATGTATGTAAAAAAAAGAAGATGAAGTCTTAAAGATGAAGATAAAAGATGTAAGTTCTTAGCAGTTAAGATTTAGAAAGAGGAGAGGAACAATTGCCGAGTGGAACGTGGTCGCCATTGACGTCACGATCCGTATACACATAGTCGCTCAGGTGTCGCTTATATTTCAACGTAGAGAGAATTGGATTTATCTAATTTTATCTAATCTTGTACTGTATGCACTCGTGCAGATTTACAATCTAGAACATTTCTTATATGTATTTTATCAGCGTTATCTCGTTATTTTTTACGTTTTGACATATATATTAAAATGTATGCGGATGTATAACAAAAAACAAAAAATAGATTTCCAGATGTGTGATTAAATCGAATCAGATATTCCGAGACACAAGACAATCTCGAAATTTATTACGCGATCGCAGTGTGCCACACCCCAGCAAAATATAACAAATCGGCATACGTCTCTTACATTGTCGTACACATATTTATATCCTCAACAAGACATTGTGATGCTGCCAAAATAAAGTTGTCAGTCAAGATCAAAATCACTGATATTATTGGATTCGAAATTGAAACTCCTTTATTGATTTTGTTAACAAGATCTTATCTTGTATAAAGGATAAAAATCTTCATACACTTATTATATCTCAAAAGACGGGGGAGATAATCTGTAAAAGTTATTGTGATAAAAGAATTATTCGCCGATTTTTATCGCTGGTTTTACACTCGTCATATTTCGTTGTCAGTTTGAAACAGTTCGTCGTGTTCGGTAAACACATACAGAGCAAACAGCACAGTTTTTATTCGATCGACATGGAAACAACGTGTGTTCATAAGTAAATTGTGTAGTGCTCGTTACGCGATCGGGATTATACGAAATTAACGACATCAAAATTTATAATTAAATGAAAAAGCGACGAAAATAATGTCTATCTATTAATGTCTATCTAATATAATCTATTTAATAATATCTATTTAATAATGCCTATTTAATAATATTGTATAATGTCTAATTAATGTGATAATATTGTATAATTGGCCTATTTAATAATATATATGGTCTATTTAATAATATATAAATACTATCTAATTGGCTGTGATTTGTGTGGGATTTTCTGTGATAAATTAATTATTTTGTTATGTATATATGTGTAGTGCGTGATAAGAGAAAGCTCGATGTCTTAAATAAATCTAAAACGTGCAACATTCACAGCGATAAAACATCGCAGCTTATGCGACAATAAACAATAGGACTTCTCGCCCTGTCGACGCTAGCCGAGCGATGCTAAGAATAAGACTTTTGACCGTTGCCAAATTTCAACAAATATTCTCGCTGAGATTTGAAGTAGACACCCACGAGACGTCGTTGTTTAGATGCTCCCACTATGCGCGTTCAGTTCACCACGTGCCGAAATTCAGACTTGTGATTAGTATCAAAACGATCACGTGGTGCTCTACGCGCGTAGTTAAAAACGACGGAATGGCGGGGGAAACTCTCAAAGTCTTGCATCTTGTTTTAGTTTGAATTAGTATGCATGTATGCACGGATGCATTTTTTTGGATATAGTTTGTTGAAAATTTTAAAAATATTTTAAAAATAATGAATAATATTAGCAACAAAGTGCAAAAAACTTATTACCATTAAAAAATAATTATCTGACAAATTTTATGCAAAACGAAAAAGTAAAAAAAATTATTTAAAATATGAACAAACTTGTCTTGCGTGAAAAAACATTGAAAGCTTGTTGGCACTATGCAATTAACAAACAGTGAAAGCAAGCATAGTGAAACTTTTCGTTCGACTTTTATGCCAGCCGCTTTAGTCTTGAACAGATCGTATTTCGTCTGCAATGATAATTATCTTGTAAGTGCACGATTTTTTTAATTGAATATATTGGTTGTCAATCACAAATATTGTTGTGTTCGGTTTTGCGAATCAAAGAAAATTGGTTTAATCTTGTCGTCTCTCGTTTTCGCGCAATTCGATCAAACGGCACTCGAAAGATCGAAATATTAAAGCAAACGAGGGATGTTTGTGCAGATGTATGGTCGTTATACGAAAGATCTGGGTGAATACGCGAAGGAAGAGGCACGGAGACTTAAGTATCAAGAGAAAGCAAGACGAAAGTATGACAGAACCGAGGATTTACGAAAGTCCAGACGAGGTCCTTTGTGTCGAAAAATTCTGGCCTTTCTGGCTTTTCTGTGGAAACACACGGGCGCGCGACTCGGCGAGGACTGGGTCTTCTTGGCGCTTCTCGGCATTATCATGGCTCTCATCAGTTATTCTATGGATCGCGGTATCTCTATGTGCAATAACGGTCAGTCTGCTATTCTCTATTAATTTAATTTTTCAAAAAATCGACACGATTCCGTATTAACGATGATCTCGTCTCACCAGCCAGGATATGGTTGTACCAGGATCTCACGACGCAACCGGCTCTCAAGTATCTCGCCTGGGTGTCCATGCCCGTGTGTCTCATTCTCTTTTCCGCCGGTTTCGTTCACATTGTCGCGCCGCAAAGTATCGGATCAGGCATCCCGGAAATGAAGACGATCCTACGCGGTGTCGCGTTGAAGGAGTATCTGACTTTCCGCACTTTGATAGCCAAGGTAAATTAAAAAAAAAAAAAAAAAAATGAAATAAAATAAAACAGCTTGTCGATAATATAATTCACTAGAGAGTATATTTAAAAAGTGCGAAGTACTCGTCTACTTAATTGTTGTTTAACTTGACAAACTTGATCTGATTATTCTTTTTCCATTTGTTAGGCAAATTCTTATTTTAATCTCACAAATTAATCTTAAGTTCACTGTTTTGTTAACGTTTTCGTTGTTTCAATAATTCCAAAGGTGATCGGTTTGACAGCGACCTTGGGTTCTGGACTGCCTCTCGGAAAGGAAGGTCCGTTCGTGCACATAGCTAGCATCGTCGCGACGCTTCTCTCCAAGCTGACGAGCTTTCAGGGCATTTACGAGAACGAAAGCAGAAACTGCGAGATGTTAGCCGCGGCATGCGCCGTGGGGGTTGCCTCGTGTTTCGGAGCGCCGATCGGCGGCGTTCTTTTCAGCATCGAGGTCACCACGGTGTACTTCGCCGTCAGGAATTACTGGCGCGGTTTCTTCGCGGCGGTTTGTGGCGCCACGATGTTCCGTCTGCTGGCGATCTGGTTTCAGCGCGAGGAAACGATCACGGCGATGTTTGCCACCAACTTTACCATGGACTTTCCGTTCGATCCGCAAGAACTCTTCGTTTTTGCTCTGATCGGCGTCGGTAGCGGGCTGCTGGGCGCTTTTTACGTCTGGCTGCATCGTCAGTACGTCATTTTTATGCGTAAGAACAAGAGCATGACCACCTTTTTGCAGAAAAAGTAAGTGACTCGAAAACAAATGAGTTCGATTTAAATTATTGTAATTAAATTCTAGCAGGATTTAAATGAAAGATATTATTGCTATTTTCAGCCGTTTTCTCTATCCCGGCATCGTGTCTCTCTTGGTCTCGTCGGTATCGTTTCCCCTTGGACTCGGTCAGTTTATGGCCGGCGATCTTAACACGCACGATCAGGTTTACGGACTTTTCACGAATTTTACTTGGACGAGGGAAAATCTCGGTGCCGAGGAAATGAATATCGTTAAGCACTGGGCGACGCCGTACACCGATGTCTTCAGCGGGCTCTTGAGTTTCGTTCTAGTTAATGTAAGATTCTTATTTTCAGTAACAACTTGAGTTAAAAGAAAGTTGCGAAAACACTAAATACAATTTCCGATTTTTTTAGTTCATCTTCTCTATCGTATCTTTAGTTTCGCACGGAAACTAAACGGGATTTCCGATTTTTTTAGTTCATCTTCTCTATCATATCTTCTACCATTCCTACTCCGTCCGGAATTTTCATCCCTGTTTTTAAAATTGGCGCTGCCCTAGGAAGAGCAGTAGGAGAGGCCATGGCTCTCTGGTTTCCAACCGGTGTGCGCTATGGCGGGATAATTACTCCTATTATACCGGGTAAATAATTAAAATATAAAATTGACAGAGAAGGATCAGCTTCGAAATGTTACGAAATTCTAATAAATTTTTAGGTGGATATGCCACCGTTGGCGCGGCTGCATTTTCCGGCGCTGTGACACACACAATTTCCGTCAGCGTCATCATCTTCGAAATGACCGGCCAGATCACGCACATTGTTCCTATAATGATTGCGGTTTTAATCAGTAACGCGATCGCGGCGCTTTTGCAGCCCAGTATATACGATAGCATTATCCTTATCAAGAAGTTGCCGTATCTGCCTGATCTGCTACCATCTAGTTCAGGTATATTTTAATTTATATATTGTATCTTTCAACAGTTTTGTTAAAATATTGAACAGTTTTATATTTTAATATTATATACGCTTGTATTAACTCTGTCGTTTTGCGAAGCATTTCGTACGGATTAATAGACAAGGTAATCTTGACGCACATCCGTCGCAAATTTATTTCGAAAAAAAACGGAAAATCTTACAAAAGATACCTATCGCAGGAATGTACAATGTCTACGTCGAAGACTTTATGGTTCGCGATGTGAAGTACATATGGCATGGCATCACTTATGAGAAGCTGAAGGAGATCCTGAAGGAGAATCGTAAACTTCGCGGATTCCCGTTAGTCGACAATCCGGACTGCATGATTTTACTTGGATCGATAGAAAGACTCGAATTAATTAAACTAATCGAGAAGCATATCGGTCGTGAGAGAAGGCTCCAGGTAATCCGAAGTTTTGATTGATAAAATTCATTAAAGTACAAAGGAGTTAAAAAATTAATCATATACGTATACTGTAACAATAAAAAATTCTACATTAATTTAAAACGAATAAAAAATTAATTTAATGTTTATTAAATTTTCTACGTGTCTGTAACACCTCACATTACTGATATCTCAGGTCGCGCAAAAGTGGCACAAGGAGGCGGAGGAGAGGGCGCGTGAAGAAATGGAACGGCAGATGCGAGAAGAGGAGAGAACAAGAAGACCGTCTAGGTTCGAGGTCATTCCGGCACCGGACATTCTCAAAATGCAGCGGCAGAGTGTTAACGATCTGAGCATGTCACCGAGCGGCGATCATGTAAGTCACGTGTCCCTTCTGTTCAAGATTGACTTTGACGTCAATCGACATAGCACGTGGTGTTATTACCACATGATCCATACTTTTTTTCATGTTTCTTCATATGCGCGGTTTTTTCTACTCGCCTCGACGAAGAGTCAACATTTTTCTTTTGTTTTCTTGTATTTTAGCACATTTATCATTCGCCAGTGTTCGGCTCGCAACCGAAGAAGTCGATCTTGAAGAAGACGAATTCGTTCACATTGAAGGGATTCAGTCCGTTAGTCAGTCCGGCTGTAACACCTTACACGACTGTTACAGGCGCGGAGAGCAGGCAAGTTGCTATTCTTTATAATAACAATTTGTACGTAGATACAAAATGTAATACTTTTACGATTAAACTTTTTTTTTTAAATAAAACATAAATATTACGAAATTATCTTCAGGAACAAAATAAATTCTATTTTACGCACATAACAGAATACGTCTGGCGTTCGAAGCGATCTTTCGCAAATCGGCCACGTTGCAAGACGTGGATCCTGATCCGGAGCTGGGATCAGGCACAAGGCGCGACAGTCAGGAAGCTATGAACGTGCCACCTCACACGCCCATGTTAGCGCCCAGTCCGGCGACGTCGAAGAAAGTGCAATTGGTAAGTCAACATCTTCTTTTTGTTTTTTACACAACTAATAACATTTACGTCTCAATCAGCCTCGAGAAAGAGTAATAGACATGTCGGCGGAAGATCAAAAGAGATGGGAAGAGAGCGAAATGGCGCTCGAGGTAGACTTTTCGAGGTGTCACATCGATCCAGCGCCCTTCCAGCTGGTCGAGAGAACGTCCCTGCTGAAGGTTCACAGTCTCTTCAGCATGGTCGGTGTGAATCACGCTTACGTAACGGCGATCGGCAGGCTGGTCGGTGTCGTCGCGTTAAAAGAAGTAAGTGCACCGAATAGAGAATGGAACGTCAGTATTTTCTCTCTGAATATATTAAATGATAAGATTTGAAAAACAATCTATCACATCTTGAACGAATTTGATTTGATGTTTAGTTGAGGAAAGCCATTGAGGACGCGAACGCTGGGATCTTACCGATGCATTCCGAGTCGCACATCGCCGCGTCGATTTCTAGTCTAGCAAAGAGCGAGACGGACACGGAGAGCAACAAGAACGTCAATGCGATAAACTCCATAGGCGCGATAAATTCCATGGAGAACGAGAAGGCGGACAACGTCTGAGGAAGAAGCGTCGAGCCGAGACGAGCGAAACTTTATTTTTGTGATAGCCGCATCGCGACGACGCGATGTGACCTAGATAAAAATGCGAGAGCCGTGTTTTAGCGATCTTATTCCTTCCTTTAGTTTCGCGACTTGTTTTGTGCGACTCGGACAGAATACGCATCGCGACGCCAACTCTCAAACACTTCTCTCGTACTTAAAAAACCTAAGATGAACAAATGAGTCGAAAGTTCCGAGAAAAAACGCGTGCATGAGCTAGTATTAAGCAAAGCGAAGAAATTTTTGGAATTTTCTATTTTATTCCAAACGCGTAACGTAATATTAAGTGATTTATCTTATAAGACAATGTTGCGCGTCTCTCAACTTGCGCGAAACTATATTTCTATATAGGTATGTCAGGTATTGAACTCTCAAGGTTCGATTTCGTCAAAATATAGCAGGCGCAGCTTTTGTTATATCTATAATTAGAATAATATAATTAGAATAATGTATGTTTGCGTAATACGCGAGAACGCGCACGACGTGATGCCACTGTTCGAGATATTCGCCGGATCCGAAGCGAGCAAGTCACGGCAAATTGTCGGAACGAATTGTAATTTGAATTTCGAATGTTCGCACAAAGACCATATACAAAAAGAATGTGCTGCGCGAATCGCAAGATTACCTTACCGCTGATGATTGTACAAGTGATATGATAAAAACAATTTTCTTAGAATATGGCAAGTCTCGGCGGAGCGAGAGTGACACGAGATGCCAAAAACAAAACGATAATGTATCGAACTTTCCCGAATGAAATGCATAATTCACGTTGCAAACCTCCTCAAGGTTATTTTGCGACGATACATAGTTCTACGTATAAGATCATTCTTGTATACCCTCCCTCCTCTCCTCCTTCTCTATGCTCTTTTAGTGTAATTATCTGACCATGGTTGTGCCAGTCTATTATTTATTAACGTAACTGATAATTGTTATTTCCTAGTCGTTATTATTTACTATATTCCGCCATTCTCTGGCTGCTAGAGTTAATAATTAAGAAAGATGATTTTACATTCCGTGAATTTCCTCTAGATTGTACATTTGTTATATCGCATCGTCGCGAAATTACACGCGGCAAACTGATGTGAAATATATTTGTTTATTGTAAATATACACACTTTCTTACTCACGCGCGCGAATAAGAAGATATTATAAATAATTTATTACATATTCACGCGCGTGTATGTGTGCGTGTGTGTGAGTAAGAAAACTTCGTTGCGGAGTTGCACTTGAAATAATATTTATGTGACTCTCTCGATAAGAAGATAGGGATAAGTTCGATATTGTAAATTCGATAAGAGGTCGCTATTATATTTCAATTTAGGCTCTGTTATACACAACATACAATTTGTTCGACATGTATACACGCTATATTTGAGAGACATCATTAATATTACATTTACAAGCGCAAATAAAAATACCTCATCATGTGGCAACGGATTATAATATTTTTTTTTTTTTTTTTTATTGAGAATAAGAGTTTCAACCTCTTCATCGATGAAATTGATGACGAAGCATTATTTTTCGATTATTTGTTTCGACTGAACCAACCGTGCAGACACTTGGGCACCGGACCGGGTGTGTCGAAGGTAGCTCTCGCGATTTCCGTCATTGTCACGGCGTCCAGAATCAGCAGACCGACTCGAGTTTCCGTTTCCGCCCAGACAAGTGAGCTTAAGATTACACCGTCGTCTTCGTTCTAAAAAAAAATAAAAAATTTTTTTTTTTTTTTTTTTTTTTTTTATACAAAGAGAAAGTTTACCGTTCCATTTGGATTCGGTACAAAGATCGGCTCGCTCGGATAAACACCCTTCTCTTGCCATGTTTTCTTGGTTTTTTGGAAAATATCAACCTTGATGAGCTGCGAACAAAGTCTCGATTATTAACACAAAAGTAAAATAATTCACGTAAAAACGTCGTATAAATTATCGCATATACACGCTTATTTATTTACATATGAAGTAAGTCTCAACTTAGTGCGGTTGTTTTAGACGCTCGAGAAAACTACTACTAACTGTTCCAGGGTTTTTCAAATCCATGTCGCAGGAGATTGCGTAGAAGTATCGATATTCCCTGCCGAGATGGAAATCGGCGTTTATTCGCGGCGTCTCGCAGCCGACGTCGCAAAGAAGCTCGGGCTTCACGAAGATTCTGCCGTCGGACAACCGGTGAGCAATCGGTTTCTTTCGCAGCGCATTTCGGTGCTCGTTCCGCCAGTGCTTTGCCTCGACGCCGTACTCGATCACGTTCGAATCGCCGAAGTTCGACACGCCGTTGTTATTCCGATAGGATCCCAAACTCTGATACACCGTGTCGATCGTGATGAGATTCTGCTGGGGAGATGTGTCGACGGACGGTTGCTTCATCGGGAGCACGAAACGCAACGGTCTGGCACGGAATAGTCTCGCAAAATCGACGTTTTTGTGCATGTTCTACAAAAGATTCGGCACATGTGACACTTTAGCAGATACAAATAAATTTTTGAACTTGTACAATTTCACGCCTGATAAATTTATTTATTTATACGGTTATAATTTTTATTATCATAATGTAAATGACAACTCACATTACCTTCATCGAATCGATGTACATGTACTCCAGCATTTTGGAATCTCGATAGCAGCAAATGTCCATCACGATGTATTTCTTGTCGCGAGTCTCGAACTGATTGATGGTGTGAAGATAAAAAAAAGTCTCCGCGACAAACGTTCTTACCGCTTCGCCCGTTTCTCTCGAAATTACGTGAAAGAGTGTCTGTACAATATAACAAAAGAATATTTAATTTTAATGTACAGACTAATAATTTTATTCGACCGACTAATTCAATTTTATTGACAACGAGAGAAAACGTACGGGTTCGTTCTCGTGCCACTTCAAGCAGTTCGCCATCGCTTCCTGCGTAAAATGAGAAATCGTCGAGGTAATCAGAGAGATCGCCAACGGTTGCTCTATGATGATAAAATAATTCTCGGTGATGCCGAAGGTGTGCATGTACGACGGATTCAACAGCCATCTGCTCGGCACGCTACCCACGATCGTCGCTTGATCGAACATAGAGAGTTCTTTCTCCTCCCCGAATTCATCTGACATTACAAACATTACAGACATTACAGACGAAAATACAGCAAAGTTTTTGTTTCAAAACAGCCATTTCAAATATTGAACAAATACATGTATTATATAAGAAAGTTCTTGCTTTTATTCTGTTTTTATTAAACTTTAAACATTTTTAAACTTCATTAAGTTTATGTTTCTTCATAAATATAAAATTAATTTTTATGCGTTTGACTACTATTGCAGTAAACCGTTCAAGTCTTGTTTCATCAAAATCTGTTTTCGCTATGGAATTTATGAAAAAAATTATTTTACCAACAATCACGCGACTCGGAGAGAAGCGTACAATGTTGTATCGAGGCCCGAACGGCGTGATGCTCATCCCCACGTTATAAACTGTGCCGTCGTCCATAACATGAGGATGCGACGTATGATTTACAATGTTAACATATTTTGACACGTTTACCTGAAAAAAAAAAAAAAAAGATAAATGTAATTTTATATAAAAAGCATTTATTATAAATTATCAAATAATTACCGCAAGTACTGATGCGCTGAAGTATACATATAAAAGCACATATTTCAATTTACTTACTCTGTCTATTGTTTCTAAAGTCTTCGGGTCGATCCTATGAATTATGGGCGCCTCCGTAAAGGTGTAATATTCGTCGCCGAAGGGATACACCGAGATCATCGAATTATCCGATATTTCTTCGCCTGGAGTGAACACCGAGGCAATTCTGCGAATAATCGCATTTAAAAACAATTAATTCAAAATTAATTTTTACAGCAAATTCTATAATTACAAAAAATAGCTAAACGAAAACTCCTAATTCCGTATAAGAGTAACGGGGATGATCTTTTTGTATTAAAACACATTGGAGCTCTGTTAATTATTAATTACCAATTTAAAATACAATTCTCTTTTTAATGTTCTTCCTTTTTTCTCAACTTTACCTTTGAAAAATACTCTGACAAGGATCTGGCGTCGCGCAGGTGCCGAACTCGGTGATGACTATTCTCTGAGCCGCCATGTTTCTCTTGTACACCTCCGTCTGGATGAATCGTCGCTGGTAAGTAATTTTTCCATCCACAATTCCGAATCTGCAAAATTATCCGCATCCGGAATGTGTAAGTGTGAGCTATGAAAACGCGTTTCTGAATGTAAAATTCATACTTATGCAACAAGGCGGAGCTGTCGAACAGATGCTGGAAACGGTACTCGCCGACTTTTAAGTTGCCTGGTCCATTTCGCAACAAGGTGCCCTTCAACCACTTGGGAACGTTGCCGGTCACGTTGTTCGATCGAAGGGGTTCGATCACTTCCTTCTCGCAACTTCTCATCCATACCGAGCTGTCGCAATTTTCGTAGTAATATGCATCCTGTTTATCTCCCGCGTTGTCGTCGAATATCTCATTTGCGTTCTGGTCACGCTGCGAGTAAAATGACAATCGTGCGTGTGATTTAACTGTGCGAAACATTTTCGTAAAATATTGTTCTATCTACACCGCAAAAATGTGTATTTTGAGAGACTCACGTAAACTTCCGGTTTCAGCAACTTGCCGCATTTTGCATGTTCAAAATTATCCAACACATTTGCTATACGCAACGATTCGTCAGTCGGCGTTAGGAGATAATTAACGTATTCCATCTTTTTTTTTTTTATCTTTTTTATATTTTGTGTTAGACGTTTCTTATAAAATATTTTTATTACATTAAGCGTAAGGAAAATATACGATACTTATTTTAAATTCGAAACATAATGTGTAAAATTGCATTTGTTTGCTTATCGATAAAAAAAAAACTATTGTTAAAAATTTTTATATTGCTTTTTTCTATAAAAGATTTACAATTTTTATTAAATAAATAAAATAATTTGTGTTAAATAATTTTTATTAAATAACGATTTATTGCACATCACAAAATTATATTTCGACGCACACACACATGCGGCAGCTTCAGAGTGCATCTACGTTATTAGAATTGTATCTTAATCATGTTTCTTCCTCTTCGTCTTCGATGTTCGCGGATTCCGATATGAGCGGCAGCAAGATCAGCGAGAGAATTTGATGCACCCTTATGTGAGTGAAATCCATCGTTCACGATGCACGTGCGAACAGAGAATGTTCGCAACTTGCAACTTCGTCGACCTTAAAAGCGATTTCACCCTTTGACGTAACTCTAATCCGATTTAACAAGTGAAAACACTAGTTGATCGAAGCCTCTAATCGGCTTTTACACTAGCGGTATTCCGCCCCGGATTATCGTGCACACGACAACGTGCGACACGTGAATGCAGATCGCATGTGTGACACATTTCTTGGGATTAAAGAAATATGCACGTGAGCTTTCGGCAAAAAGTTGCAATTCTGACGCAAATGGTTTATTCGGCAGCGACAGTGATTGATGAAATGAAGTCTTTTACGCATTTTATGTAGCTCTTATTCATATAAGCACCTATCTGGTATTCACATGCGCTTTGATTGATCGAAACTCGCAATCGTTTGAATTTTGGAGTTTCGCTTGTTTTTCGTCTCAAGTATTCTTAATTACCATGTCAAGTAAATGATAATTGCATAAATATTAAGTAACAATTAGTTATAATTAGTTGTAAATTAGCAGTATCTTGCATAATCGAAAAACGTAAAATCTCAAATTTTATGTGACTTAAATCTGGAATATCAGAAATATTTTTTAAATTGTTTAGATAATCTTGGAAATAATTATGCAAGGATTCAATTGTTGTTCAAATTGCATCTGTCTTTGTAAAAGTGTATATTTCAATAGCAAAAGAGACACGATATTTTGTATGATATTTTATATAACATTCTTTCACCCATCACACACACACACGTCATACGTAAGAGAATATTTCTTTTTTTTTTTTCACTATTGACTGCACATGCAAACACATTTCTGATGAACAGATACGAGTCCTCTAGACATGCGACTAAATATCTTACGCTTGTTTTTTTTTAACCCTTTACCGGAAACAAACTGCCAATGCTGTCGCACCACGAAGGCGGCAACGCGGACATTCTCGCAAACTGCATGTTATTGGCAATGTTGTGGATATAAGCACTGATGACTTAAATTTGGCAAACTTGCAACAACCAAGAGATACATAGTCGTCCATTTGAACCGTAATCAAAATTTATTTGTTGCGCAGTGCTGTATAAAGCAACAATTGTTGTAAAGCAAAACTGAAGCCGATAAAATGAACTTTATATACACTTCATAATTGCTTTGTAATGTTTTTCTTAATTTTTTTCTTTAATAAAGATATTTTTTCAAAGTGTTTGTTCTGAAATGACAAGCAATAGTGTGTTGGTATACTTTGAAGTCTCTCTATGCATTTTTACATGTACATATCTCGTCTCTTTACGTATTTCTCGATAAAAATATGTTCATTTGCATAAACACATCAGCAGATATTTTTTTCTCTTATCTACGGAGTGTAACGCAGCTTCTCGCTGTCAGCAAAATTTTCATGATGATGCAGCTAAACAGAGTTCATTGTTTATTGGCTTATATTAATTAATTAATAAATATTTTAAATTCTGCAAAATGATGATACACGACTTTTCTTGTTCCACATCTACAATTTTAACTAAAAGTCAGTTTTTGTCAGAAAGTTACAGACTTCTATAGAGTGATTATAAAATAAGCGCAGATGTTTTTCAGAGTGATTGAAAACGCGCAAACATTTTTTATCAACACAAAGTCTTCGACGCGTATATGTAGAGAGTAGTCTGAGAGCGATCTATGAAACATTATCTGACGGTTTTGCATGGAAAGGATCTGTTGCAGGACTGTCTCCGCACATAAAATTGCATTCAGTTTTAAAAAAACTAAACGATTGCAAAAAAATACACAATGTTATCTAGATTATTAGATTCGTGATTATCGCTCATATGTGGTGGGAACCACATATGTGTATTTTCTGTAACGTTATTTTGCTTACTACAATGAAACGTTAACTCAAAAATATTAACTAGTGGAATTATTTATTTGCAAAATTATTATTTTTAGATATATTTTTAAATGTTGAACGTTTATGTGACGCTAGATATAATGTGCGCGGAAATAAAAAAAAACTCGATACACGACTTTTATGCGGGAATTGCATTTCTGCAACTGACTGTACGCGCACGTACACATGCACACACACAGTCATATATATGTGTATCGCACATGCTCGCACCACGTGGTACTCACGTGCCCGCGAAGCGAGTGGCACGGCCGCGTAAGCGCTCGCGCCAATAAAATCGAATTAGTGCCGCCACATACCCGGTGACTGGAAAACACAGTGCGGTTTCGCGCTGCGTGCGAATTACGCAAATCTCGAACGAAACGTTGGAGAAGGTGTAGTAATTGCCGATTGGATTAAATTTGATTGACAAGATAACATGATAAAAAGAACCAAGGAAAGATCGGTTTAAAAACCGGATAATCCGTAAACGAGCGGCTAATTTTTTCCGCGCGGTTTCAATTGGCGTGATGACCTTCTTTGAGAAAGATGAGTTTTTATTCTTACTTTTCTGAAGTATCCGTTACGTTACGTTATTCTCGTTACAGCCTGTTTCTCTTTATCATTCGATTTTTTATTATCGTACAGTAAAAAGATAATTGTATTGAAATTTGCTCAAACTCCAGAATTGTATCAACTTTATATAATCTGAATAGAATAGAATTATATAGTCAGTAATGACGCGTTCCATTTTTAATTGTCTTTTTCTTTGTCACGAGAAGAGAAATGATCGCAAAACGTGTCGTGACAAAACGTGCGTTTCGCAAGTTGAGTTGATGTCGCGTGTCGATTTCGCTCGCTTTCAACGTAATATCGAGAAAACTTTACGGTCAAGGTCGCGATAAATGTAATTGTGATATTTATCGGGTCAACAAAAACAACTTTGACGTTTTTAACGGAAATTATTTTTTGTATACTATTGATAAAAAGTTCTTATTTATGTGTGATCACATTTGTGATCGTCAATGACTGGCGATCTCTCACGAAAATTTAGCAGAGTCTGTGTCTCAAAGTCTGTCACTTTGTTAAAACTTTAAATTATCACTATCAGTCATTATCTTTTGAACACACACCCGTTATATATTCTGGAAATATGCGTTTCCGCTCTTTCATTTGGCGTATTTGTCTCGCGACGGGCGGGCATCGCTGTAACGAGATATATTCCAGCACGTTCGCAGCGTCACGTACACACGCGTTTAATTTTCCACACTTCTGTACATCGAATTATTTACTCATCTCGTTAACGAGATTGCCTGGCGTGAAAATAATTAATACATATGTGCTCGCTCAGTGTCCGTCACTTAATTAAAAAGTTAAAAAAGAAAGAACGCGGACAGACGACGGAGTAACTTTCAAAGTCATCTCTCGGCTTCATTTCAAGATTCTTCTTCGAGTTGCGTAAATGATTGATCGATGTTTAAATACCGCGAAGACTGTGCGTAGAAATATCTTCTATCGTATATAAATTTATTCTAGCATTTTATATCGTAGATTTGTTTGTTTTTAACTAAGCTGCCACATTTACTTCAATTTTTTCTAGTTTTTTTACTGATATTTTTACTTATCAGAAGTAAACTTTTGTGTCAGCGAAAACATATCTATGTTGCTTGAGCGATCAATTCAAATCGCAATGGCTTGTAAAACTCTCATTATAACAATTTTTGATAAGTAATTTCTACGATTAAAAGTATTAAGTATTAGCACTCAGATGTAATCTTTCAAAGCGAGCTCACTTAAAAGTGTCAAGTGTGCAATCAAAAATAAATTAGCGTCATTAATTATTAATTTTAATATAAAATATACTAAAATGTCTTACAATTTTTATATTATTATGGATACAGTTTTACTTCTTTTTGATTAAGAAAAATAGAGTATGTTTATTGTTTAAAAATAAATTCTGTAAAAACTTAACGATAAGAAAACTTCTAAACAACAAAATGATATCTTATCTTAATATACTTGTGCAGGTGATTGACAGCATAACTCGATCAGACGTAAAATTATATTTTGTGGCAGATATTCATTTGTGAGTCTCCATTCACACAAATGCGA
Organism: Pseudomyrmex concolor; assembly: GCA_014839585.1. NCBI lineage: Eukaryota > Metazoa > Arthropoda > Insecta > Hymenoptera > Formicidae > Pseudomyrmex > Pseudomyrmex concolor. Next base: position 6,122 of record QVOB01008707.1, on the reverse strand, counting down.
AATTGTCGACAAATGATTGACAGAAGATCGGAGATAGCTCTTTGGTCGATAACATGTAATGAATTTATTGATTTTAATGTTCCATTTAATAATTTCACGTGACAGATTATCAATATCTTTTAATATCGCGATTATATCGTGTTTATTGAGCGTTATCGCGCGCAAGTAGATATTAAAGCTCTCGGTGTTCTTTATAAAATATAATCGTTCGATTATACGCGCGAGATATCATTGGAAACTGCTGCTCGTAAACATTTTTTCTGGGAGATAAATAATTATTTGTATAGGTGTGGAATATAAAAAAAAAAAAAAAGAAAAAAAACCGCTTCTCGAGCAAAAGAAACATTTAAAGAAATGTTCGACACTTCAGCTTGTTCTATTCAAGAGAACAGAATAAAAGAAAAAAATTGATTATATAAGATTATTATTATAATTATAAAGATTATTATAATTGTTTATTATTATAATATTGTGAATTATTATAATAGGTTTTAAACATTTCGATACATAATCGATTGAACCTATTATTCATACTCGACGAACAATTGCGTCAAATCTCAAATGAACAGAAATAAGCTCTCGTTTTTTTTTTCTTGATCATTTTCTTGATCATTTTCGAAACAAATTGTTTGTTCAACGTCATCAAAAGAGTTATTTGCGAACAAAATGACGGGCCGCTTACCATATGTCATCGGAAACGTGAATGATATGCGCTTCTATTTTTGTCTGATGAAAATTGTACGGGGTGTCAAACTTTTTTGTAATATCGTATGTGGTCGATAACGGAAGAACGTGATCTCATTGTCCACTTTTTTCCAACACACCGAAAGAATTGTTTAGATCGCTTGATCGATTACAGATCGACACACTTTATCGAGATCAATTCGATCAAAAGGAAAAAGTGAAGAAATCCCTGCTATTTTAGAACACCGTGTATCGAACACAACTTCGCGACTGCATGTCAATCTAATTCAGCAGCAATACAAATCTCTAAGACAAGCTCTCCGCTACCGTCTTCTCGATCCGTGACGGTTTCCAAAGGTCCATCGCAGACGTGCTCAATTTATTCTCGCATCTGCGAGAATAAATTCCAAACAAATAACCGATCGATATTGACGCAAAGCAAATTGCACGCGGTGAATTTCTACGTCTCCCTGCTGCTGCTGATTTTAGTTGATGTGTCAACAGATGTCGATCGCGATAATGAAAAATATTTGCGGAAATCAGTCTTCGCCCGCGCAGACGTGATAAACAAATCGACCATGTATTTCTTTTTATTGCGTTTTTATTTTTAGATTTTTCTCTCGAGGTCGCGCGCGATAATACGATTGCACATAGATTACGCGTGTGTTCTCCAAAAAGAATAAGTCTAATTTTACACGATCTAAATTTTGTCTTCTAACAAAGATTAATTTCGTCAATTTTATCTGGCCTAATAAATTCAAACACATATGTGTGGTGTTATCTATTCTAATGTATGTGGATTAAATAGGACGCACTTGAAGATAAATCATAAGCAATGTGTAAATAACGATTTTAAATTCTACTTAATCGAAATATTATTGACAGTTATTTTTGTGGAATCTGTATAATCATTTAATCCGTATAATAATATCCGTATAATAATATCGGTTTCTCATTTAGGGTGAAAGACTCAATTACGGTCATCTGAACGATGAACTCCGGCGTCATTGAATTATTTTTATTATTTTCATTAAAAACATATGTTTTTCTTCTCATCTATTATTATTCAATGTTTCTAATATAAGAAGAAAAATAATACGTCTCTCAAAATCTCTATTGTTATTTATAAATTCAATAATTAAAAAAGAACGATGTGAGGAGCTATTGCTGTCATCCCTAAAATGTAAGAAATGAGACAAGAATATTAAGTGCCGGATTTTTTATTATATTAATTGCACTTGAAATTCTATGTTGAATTTTTTTTTTACGCAACTTTTTAGGATTTATTTAATATTTTAAATAAAATAGTTTAGAGTGACAATAATTATTGAACAAGTGACAGTAATTGGACCCTATCTAAAATAATAATCGGTTTTGTCATTTATGTATGTATAATAATCAATATCTTTGAACTATGTGGAGATTATTAATCCAATTTAAATTACATAACTTTTCTCCTCTCTCTCCGCCTAGTCCGTTTGACGTTAATACAAAATTGTTCTCGTCGCGATTGAATAATTGCGCAAAATATCACGCAATTCTTCTCGCTCGTTCTCTCGGTCTCTTCTATTTGAAGAAGCCGATTAACACGGTTATTGTTTCGTGTGCCATGAGGGGTGACTCTGTTTGCAAAGAACTCGCGAGTCTATTTCGTTTGCTCGAGAAATATACTCGTTTGGATGTCAACGATACACACATGCACACGTAAAAAAAACGCTTGATTAACAAAATAGTCAAAATCTGTTTGTCTTACATTGTGACTGTATCAAGCACGTGATATCATATGATACAGCGTCACGAGTCACGAGTATATTTATTCTCACTATATGTTCTTATCAAATCTCGTGACTTGTCTAATCTGGTTATTATTTGTAAAAACAATTCGACAGCCGCGACGAGAGATAAAATACATTATTCCTTAATCAGAAATAAACACTTGAGTTACACATACCCTACACACACACACACACACAACGATCTTTATATTAAAATAAATTATAATTGTTATTGTATTGATGTTAAGCAATCGCGTGTGTTAATGCGTACGTGCTCGGACGCTAGCGATCAAACTTCCTCGGCGGCGCTTCGCCACATATCACTACGTCACATTTAGGTATGCATGATTCATTTATTCGTAAGCGGGAAAAGGTGGAGCTGACTATCTGACACAAAACCGGCTTTACCCGGTACGGAGGATCAAAGTTACGAGTCAGCGTGGCGTCGGTCAATCGTTTCATTCGGCTGATTAGATTCTCGCTCTCGCGGCTCTTGCAATCGATCAATTCGATTTTCCGCTCTTGCATACACATCGCTCACGCACGCGGTACGTGATCCAAGCCAAGCTTGTTACTTGCATAAACAGCGAAGGGCTGTTGACCCGCATATAGTTGCCTCGATTCTGCATAATAATAATAATGAGAGAAAGAGAGAGAGAGAGAGAGAGAGAGAGAAAGACACTCTCTTGCAGATAAAGTATAAAAGTAAGTGTTATAAAAAATAACATATTTGCGACGATTCTTCAGCTTTGTTTTGCGCGCAATTATCACGTGACGCTAGAACTACGTCGATGATACTTATTATCTCAACAACAGAACCGCGACATCGTTTCGCTTGTTTTTAATTAACGTAAATTAACGTCTTTCTTGTAGGCATAATTGTTTCGAGCCTCTAGGGAAGTTAGAGTTAATAATAGAACGTAAAATTGTCCGCGCTTCGGGAACATACATCGTAAGCCACGAACGATTGCACATATGTATGTATGTGTGTATCTTCTTTGTCAAGTTCGTTCTAATTAAAGAACACAAAGTTCATATTGCCCGCCGCCGTCAAAACTTTTTTCGTTCGACTTAGTTCGAACAAACGCGTGAATCACGAGCACGTCGTGTGTAAAAGACAATATGTTTTTTTATTTACGTGTAAACGGTCACGGATCTTCGCGACGAACGTCGTCTTGATATGTGATTGAAATCGCGCGAATCGATTATGCGAATTCATTATTGACAGTGCTTTTCCACTCGGCAGAAAACCTGTCAGACATGTTCCCCATTCGTATGTATATAATTAATACGTGTTGGCGGATCGATTGCTTCAGTCTCGAGTGACTTTTACTTTACCGATCGCACATCCACGACGAGATCCGCTACTCGCTCTTTGCACTCACTTTTATATATTTATCAACCTTACCATTTTAAAACGCGCATCGAGAAAATTGACACGTTGTATGCAACGAGATCATATTTAAAAGTAAATTAACTCCTTATAGCGGACAGACATGGTCTCAACCAGACTCATTCAAAAATTGCGCATCGGCGTTTCTAGTAAAAATTAATTTTTTTTTTTAACGCTCATATTAATCGAAACTACTAGAGATGTTTTCAATGTGTTTTTTTTTATTTTTTTTTTATTTTTATTCGATTTTAAAGTCGCGTGGGTCTCACAGACCCAGTCTGTCTGACTCGTAGGTCGTATTTATGTCTACGAAGAGTTAAATATGTTTTTTATTTACACGCATGTAGAAATTATACAAAAGATACACGCATTAGTTTTTGTAAAACAAATCTTTTTTTAATCCAAAGTAACTATTTGCTTTGTTAAAAAAAAACATATATACGCGAGAAAGCAAGACTTTTAAAAAAAATTTATAACATTTCTATATTTAACGAGATAAAATGATGTGTTCTATATCTTTTATCAGTGGCAAATAGTTAACTAATAGTTTTCACTCGATAAGCCAACATATGTAGTAGACGGCATTTTCCGAAATATATAACATCGGCGAAGACCAAAGTGCGATCTCTAGTGAGATAAACATACCACGCGGATCACTGTGAATATTGGTTAAGTAATTGCACCAAGTGGCATCGTAACAAGCTCTTCAATTAATTAATTGCAGCGAGTCGCCCAAGGGGCTTCATCTCCTCTTTCTTAGGAATCGACTCTTCTCGAAGCGATCGAGTTGCTCTCCATGATTCCAGAAGCAATTTCTCTCGACGTTCGTTCGTACGAGGAGAAGTTTTTATCTGCGAATTTATTGCATTGTTTTTTTATATATATATATATATCTATCGTACAACATGCCGCGACGAAAATTATGTTTGAAATTACGTAAGCGATATGTTCGTGGAAAAAGTAAGAACCAAGTACGAAAACATCTGCAATAAAATTCGTCGAATCTCAGTCGCGTGTCTCTCTTCTTCAAGACGATTTTGTGTCATCGTTCGAGTTTAATTGGTTTAAATGATTCATTATTGTCTGAGAATCGTTCACCGTTTTGTTTGCGAATAAGGTAAACGACTCACAAAGAAAACATTTAAATTTATAAATTAATTGAAAAATACATAATAATTTTTTAAATTAATTTATAAATCGATACTTAACTAGTATCTATTTATGGTAATTTTAAAGTAACTTGAAATAATTTTAAATTAACTTGAAATAATTTTAAGTTCAAATTATTTTATCGATTCGAAAACAAAAATAAAAAGACGTTTCTTATCTGGGAATAAGAGAAACATGGAAATATTTTCTCTGAGAATTTTCCGAAATAGAAACTCTTTTTGTGCGTGCGGAGATTAGATATATAAATGCTCAAATTATTCAAATTATTCCGCTTCATCGTAATAAATCGCGTAACGAAATGACAAAGTGATCGTTCGGTTGCGTTTGGCAAAGCAAATCGGCGCGCGAATCACAACTTGCGTAATATGCCTTAATCTATTACTGGCGGTCACATGCAGTCGTAATCGCTCTCACGCCGCTGATAAGACATTCGCAAGCAAGCAAGCAAGCAAGCGCGCGAACGTCGCGCAAATAAATAACAACAAATCACATATCATTCATGTATTCGTTCTTTAATTATAGTGCATCTGTTAAGGTACAATATTCCTCGCGCGTATAATGTGGAGAAGAAGAGACATGACAGCGCGCATGATTTCGGAAACAAAATAAAAAATCCTGACTTGATTTATTACTTCTGTTTCTAAATATGAGAGAAATAGAAGACGAACACGTCCTCTTATATTTGAAAATTGAGATAAATTTAATTGCTCGAATCCGCGCGAGTGGATTAAAAAAATTTTCCTAATTTTTTTCAAGATTAAAATTCAATTAAAACTCAAGATAAATACATATATGATATGACGCATCGGAACTGCATTGAATGATAACCGATTGCGACTTTGTCACGCGCAACACACGGATGTCCGCATCGTGTGCGCGGCAAAAGGAGTGCAACGAACGTCAAAGTGAAAATAAGCGAAATTAAAGAAAAACAAGACACGGAGAAGAGGCACATGACTGTTGATAGCGGGTAAACTCGTGACCATATACGTCCGATAAGCCGAGAACAATTTAATCGGACAGTATAACCGGCCACATACGTGTTCAGTCCTTCGCCGTCATGTTCAGGAATTACGAGACGTTCAGCAGCAGCAGCAGCA
>QVOB01008695.1:0-22865 GCA_014839585.1 Pseudomyrmex concolor | reverse complement strand
GTAATAAAAACAAATGGAATGTTGTTATATATGTATATATATACACTATATATTAGTAATTATTATCGAGAACATAGGTACGCAAGCACTTGAACAAAATAAACTAAGCATAAAAGTGTAAACGCGTGTACAAGAGAGGTAGTAAAAATTCAAATCAATTAAAAACAAAAAAAAAAAAAAAGAAAAAAAGAAATTATCTGCGAGACCTTGAAGTCACGGAAAACACATATAGAACTAGACAGGGTCCCCGCTCTCTTTCTTTCTAATAAAGTTTCTAATTTTTTCTAATAAAGTTTTCTTTCTAATAAAGTTAAATTAAAATTATACGATTAATGCGGTGTGCAATATCGGATATGTGTGTCAAATTATGCTTGTGCAGAACAGCTTTTCCGTTTACTCGAAACAATTTGCTCCTTCTTACACTGTCAAAAAAAGGCACTAATCCCTCCGCGAATGATAAATGTAACATATAGGACAAGATGGTACAACGGAATTGTGTATAATGTTGAATAATTTGTTCTTTTCGTTATCACGTTGAACGTGATACGCTATATATATATGTATACATATAATTCTGTGTGTGAATGTACACGACACGTATATTCTCTAAATGTGATGGGCGTTTTTTTCGCCGCATACATGTCAATAAAATTTACATTGTAAGAAATCATTACAATCGCCACTACGACGAACATGATAATGTGAACTCGTGAACACGAGCATACAAAGCAAATAACAATGGCAATTATCGGACTTGCCAACATTGTTTTCTTTCTCTATTTTCATTAAGATTTAAAAAATTCGCAAATGTCAATTCCGATATTATTCAAAATTTCTAGTCTCTTTTCTTGTACTCTCTTTTCCCACAAGTATGTTTTACGCATTGTCGCACGTGTATATTTCACGTTATATTATCCCATTATTTCCCGTCTGCCCTGCCAATTATTTCGCGTATATATCTATGATACACTTTCCCTCGAAATAAGTGGCCATTGTATGTACAACGCTTTTTACATTGCCGTGTTTGGCATGCGTGATCGAATTAGACCGATCCAATTTTTACGATCTCAGCGTATTCGAAATTAATAAAAAACAAATTCTCAATTAGACTCACCGTGAATGTGTGTAGATCAATATACTTGCTGTTTCCTTGAAAGATAGCCGCCCTCGTAACCGGCGGAAAAACGGCGGTTCCGAAAAAACGCAGCACTTTAAACATCACTCACTTGTGAACTGTTGTTGTTTGTTTACACCGAAAACGTTACACAAATCGCAGTAATCACTTATTGCGGCTGAATCTTTCAAGTATCTCGAGATTGTTTACTTCAGATCATTGTTGTCCAGATATAAACCGCGAAGATAAACTTCTGTACGTTATGCGGCCAGTACTTGCGACCATTTTCGTCCCGTAGCGCTCGGCACATTAGCCGTCGAAGGCGCGAAAACGGTGTGCGATAGTTACATTCGATAATCGCAAATCGAACCATCGATAGTTGTCGACCCGGATCAATCTCCGCGCGCCGTTTTTTAAGAACAGTGTGATAAGTGACGCCCTATATATTGGATAAGACAAGATGTATCGTACGTTTTACGTAACATTGGTATATTGTTGTAAATAATAAATAGATTGTACGTTGTATATTATGCCTTGTGTACATTTTTGTGATTCTATTAAAAATATATTCGAGATAAATATCATTTTATATAAATAGTAGAAATGTACTGTACACAAATATTTGAGTTCAAATTTTTTTTCGAAAAACAAATTTTCTCCTTTATTAAAAATAAATTCCTCGTTCCGTATATATTAATACCAAGTTCTTTCATAAATAAATAAATGTATAATTTGTTGTCCATTTTTATGAAAACAGTTTAAAGCGACCAATAAGCATGCGATTTAAATGGACAAGTTCTAATATTTGACCAATTAGATTCACTCGTCAGCGTAAAGTTTCGTTTTCTCCATTTTGTCTCGTGAGAACGCTTGATGCCGATGTCAGGCTCGAGTCAGCTTGAATGCCGTTTACTATCGGCTGGCAGTTCGTAAATACGTGTAAATACGTCACCGAATGGTAGTAGCGTATTGCTTGTCCACTCGTTGTTTCGAGATATTGTGCGTGTGGCACGTACGCTTCATGGATTGGCTATAATTGTTAATACACATTTTCTTTGCAACTGATATAATTTTAGAAAAGGTATATAAAGATTCGGCGGTTGTATCACAGGTTATCGATGAGATCGAAGTCGCGTTTATTAAAACACGTTATTCTTGTCAATCGTCATTGATTGATGCGGCGCTAAAAATTTTATGTTTCAAACAATTTATTAAATAGAAGTGACATGCATACATATATATGTTAAAAAGCAATTTGCAGATTTTTATTGAAAAATTTAGCCATATAAAATTTTGACAAAAATACTCAAATTATATAAAATATTCACAAATTTCACTCAAAAAATTTCACTCATTTTTTTCTCATGAAATTTGTTATAATTAAAAAGTGCAGCAGTAATGACGTATTTATTGATCATTTTTCTTCTGTTGTATTTGTTACAGATGAGAAAGCTTATATATTTTTGTATACTTTTGTTATGTTCCACTCAGCTTGGGGCTGACAAAAAGATCAAGTATGTTACAACTTTGATCGATGCAAAGTGGAACGAAACACCTCTTGTTTTGGAAGCAGCTGAATATCTTAGTGATGAAAATCCACGTTACTTTTGGAAATTTATTGATGCATATTCTCAAAAAATTAGTAATCTTGTAATAGGTAAGTCATTGATTCAAATTGACTTGAGAGTATCTTTTATTCAATTAATGAAGAATTATCAGGCTTATGAAATTTTCTAAACTAAGTAATATGAATATGGTCATATGAGCCGTTCTCAGGATGTTGTGCGGAAATATGTGTGTACATATATGTGCTCACATGTAAATTTTTTACACATGAGAATTGAAATTTCAATCACATAGGATATTTGCATCACATGTATGAAAGATCCCGTATACCCCCCTAACTAATTTTAAAATATTGCGAAAAAAACTCGACTCCTGGCTTTCTGTGCACGGAAACATATTATTTATTCTTTTATTTAATTTTTTATTCATTTCCATTCATATTATTTAATCTTTTATTCTGTTTGCATTGATCTTTTTCAATTTACTCGAAACAGCTACGGAAAAGGAGAACTATGATATAATTCTGGAATTGATTAAAAGATATTTGTCCGAATCAGAGATAGCAGTGTTTAAGTTAGGATTATCTTTGCGTATTTATTCCGCTCGTGTTGAAATGTTTTCTCAAATGGCTGTGAATAAGAATGTCTCGTCTTATGGATGTAACAATATTGTTAATGTCGGTGGGACATTTACATGTTCTTTGGAAGACATAGACAGATTATTAGAACAGGTTGGTTGTTTGTATCTTTTATTTTTAGTACCTTTCTTTAGTTTAGTAGCTTTATATTATTGAATCATCTACAGGATGTATGGAAAACCACAGATACTTACGATGTAGACCACAAGTATCTAAGCACGTCAGAATCTGATAAAGCAATAATATTGTATGGCCAAATCGGGACTCCAACTTTTATTGAGTTTCATGAAAAGTTAAAAAATATAGCGGAAACAAAAGGGATTAATTATATTCTTCGTCACTATGTGAAGGTAGCATTAGAAATATATTATAAATATTACTAGTATAGTATAGTAGCCAACAGTCATCAAAATTTACAGGATAGGATGGATAAAAAATTGCGTTTATCAGGCTATGGTGTGGAGTTGCAAATGAAATCTACAGAATATAAAGCAACTGATGATTCAGATATCAAAGACAACACGGGAAAGAGCTCAGAGGTGACGAGTGATGGCATGGAAGAAATTGAAGGAATCAACTTCATGACTTTAAAGTAAGGTGGTTAGTAAGAAGTGTAAGATATTCCTGTTTGTATTTTTTTTTTGTTATATTACTTTACACTGTATTGTGCAATTACTGCTGTGATTTTACGTTTATCTTTTTTTTCTAGACAATTATATCCAGATCTACAGGCAGAATTGGACAAAATACAAACACATTTACTAGACACTAGTCATGAAATAGGTGCCTTCAAAGTTTGGCAATTTCAAGAATTGAGTCATCAAGCAGCTGAAAGAATTATTATTTTTAAAACAAGACAAACTATACATGAAAAATGTATTATATATATATACAATAATTGCTATGCAGGCAAAATCATTAATAAGAACGAAGGTGAATAGTGATATGAAAGCGGAGATGAAATTGAATCAAGAAATATTTATGGCAAGCCTAAATATACAACCAACTGATACAGCCCTTTTTATCAATGGCTTGTTTTTTGATTTAGAAGCCATTGATGTTTTAACGCTGTTAGAATCTTTGAGGAGCGAGTTACGAGTAATGGAAGCTCTTCACAGAATTGGTACAGAACAATATATATATATAAATTGATATTTTATTTATTGTATTAAGGTTTTTGCGTATATATGACTACATATTCGTAAATCTTTACAGGCTTTAGTAATAAAAAAATGAGTAAACTGTTGGCTTTGGATTTATCTGGGAGTACAGACAGTCAAAATTTCGCGATGGACATAAGAGATTCTGCAATTAATTGGATCAATGACATTGAGAACGATCCGCGCTACAGCAAGTGGTCGCCGTCGTTAACCGAATTATTACGACCAACGTTTCCTGGAATGATCAGGAATATTAGGAGAAATATGTATAATTTAGTTAGTGTCGTGCTACATAAGCTTCGAAATGACAATATATTTCGTATTCTGTTTAATAAATATTTTGTTTTATATAGATACTAATAATTGACCCTTTAAGTAGCGAGTCTGCGTCATTGTTGTCTTTGGCACAATCATTTTATGCACATTCTGTGCCATTGAGAATAGGATTTGTTTTTGTAACGAATTACAATACATCTGTAACAGGTTTAATGGATTCCAGTGTCGCAGTCAACAATGCTTATCATTATTTTGCCGACAGTAAGAGCTCGAAAGAAGCTTTGAATTTCTTAATACAGGTAAAAAAACTTTGTATCAATTTAACTATTCGAGTAAAATTACTCGCTACTGTTGACATTAACGAAATAAATTTTTGTCATAGTTGAGTCATTTTGTCGGACCGAATGGCGCAGAAATCGATGATATAAAACGAGTTATCCAATCCATAGACTTGTCCGCTGATACGGATTACATTCTTGGTGAAGAATCAGAATACGATGTAGGTCGGCATCTTGCTCACGATTTTATAAAACGATGCGGATTTAAGAAATTTCCACAAGCTCTGTTGAACGGTGTACCGCTGATGCCCGTTCAAGCAAATTTCGAATCCTACGAGGAAGCTGTCTTGTCTAATATTATGTTGCAAACACCTATTCTGCAAAAGGCAGTCTATAGGGGTGAAATAACCGAAGGAGATGATGTTGTTGATTTCTTCATGAACCAACCAAATGTTATGCCACGGTATGTAAGTTTTTAAATCTACTAGAGCAGGATTTTAAGTGTTCCATTCACAGTAGACTGATTGCATCAAATCTTCAGACTGAACGAACGTGTTTTAAAAATGGACAAGAATAAGTGGTTGAATTTAATCGGTTCGATCCCCGAAGATGAGGATTACACTAAATGGAGTCCTCAAGATTTATCAACTTACATAATGAAGAATATACGGTATTTCTTTGTGTCGCGACGCAGTACCACACATCATTTCTACTCTTTCTGGATTGTAATCGATTTGAAATCATCAGCTGGCCGAAAATTACTGCGAGAAGCACTTGAATATGTAGTACGTTTAAAATTAAATTTATATGTACATAATATAAAATTAAAATATATAAAATTCTTATGATATTTCTTATATAATTCTTATTTTTTCTTTTTTGTTTTACAGGAAATAAATACTGATGCGCGAGTTGGCGTTATCATTAATGCGGAAGATGACGCGAATGTGAAATCTGATATTAATAAAATTGTTCTTGCTGCATTGAGTGCATTATCACCAGAAAACGCTATATTATACGTACGTAAAGTTCTCAAAGAAACCAACGCAGCTCTCATTGCTGATAATAAATTTGAGATCGAGGTGAGACACGTGTGTGTGATGACACGGTTACTATTATTTTTACTAATTTAATTTAATTATTATTAGGATGAATCTGTGGCGGAATTATTAGAAAATCAAAATCCGATATTGTCATTGCACCGACATTACGTAGCAAATGTATTGAATGTAGAAATAGGAGACAGAGCAATTTTATGCAATGGTCGTATCATTGGTCCTTTAGATAGCGATGAAGAATTTACAAGTGACGATTTTTCTCTGTTAGAAAGATTTAGTCAAAGCAGTTACGGAGATAAATTGTTCATAAAATTGATGAAAGATGAAATCTTTAACGATGATGAATACGGTATTATGATAATTTGTTCAAAACAGTAGTGTGTTTGAATTGTTATGTCAGAAATAATTAAACATTTGTATTTCATTCAGAAAAAGGTGAAATCACAAATGATATGATCATGAAGATTACTTCGCTTTTGGTACCACGGCCACAAACTCGAAGTCGGTACGATGTTCCTTTCCATGGAGACGATCACAGGTAAACTAATGGTATTTTTATGAAATAAATATAACTTTTGAAATTAATATGTGAAACTTTTAATTGATTGTATGTATTATATTGTAAATTCTTTCTTTTGCAGTGTTATAAAAATTCCAGCAAAGCATCCCGATGAGGTTGCCTTCAACTTTATTGCCATTGTAGATCCAGTTTCACGCGGTGCTCAGAAATTGGGCCCGATATTAAAAACTCTGCAGCAAGCTTTGAATTGCAATATAAAAGTTTTTTTGAACTGTTTAGATAAGAATAGTGATATGCCATTAAAAAGGTAAAGCAACAGTCCGTTTTCGTCATAATTTTTCTTCTTTGTGAACTACAGTATTGTATATATTCTTTTTTTTTTTTCTAGTTTCTATCGATTTGTGCTTGAACCAGAGCTGCAATTTACAGCGGAAGGAGATATCAGTGGTTCTATTGCAAAATTCACTAAACTTCCCACTTCGTCCTTGTTGACACAGTACATTCACGCACCCGAAAATTGGCTCGTAGAAGTGGTTCGCAGTGTTTACGACTTAGATAATATTAAACTCGATAACGTCGCGATGGGAGTGCACAGGTAAAATTGTCGAAATATTTCTTGCGATATTTCTCTCTGTGTTGCTTCTCTTTTTACAAAGTTTTATATGAGTTGTATTGTAGTGAATTCGAGCTGGAATACCTGTTACTCGAAGGTCACTGTTTCGAAGCAGTAGTGGGCAATCCACCGAGAGGTCTTCAGTTCACATTAGGCACCGAAAAACAACCCGTAATGGTCGATACTATAGTAATGGCCAATCTGGGATACTTCCAACTCAAGGCGAATCCAGGCGAATGGATGTTACGACTTCGACAGGGACGATCCGCGGAGATATATGACTTTACCAGTGTCGAAGGCCAAGACGTCATTCAGAATGGCAACGACGTGAAAGTCCTGATAAGTTCCTTAAGGAGTCACGTGTTGAAGGTCAAGGTTTCCAAGAAGCCGGACAAAATAGGAGTCGATCTTTTGTCGGACGACGAGAAGGACTCCGGATTGTGGAATTCTATTTCTAGGTACGTTCGATCGATTGAATTGCACACGTTTCAATGATTTCCTAATGCTGGGTGGTGGTACTTAACATGCGTAGAGTGGAAAATTCTGTTACCTTTGGACTTAACTTTTATTTATTCTCTCTTTTTTAGCATTGCCAAATTTTGGTAAGCTTTTCATTATTATGTAGTTAAATACTTTTATATGTAATTTTCTATTAATATATATGTACCTGAATATAAAAACTCCAGAAGGTGTGTGTTTGAATAAGTATTATAACAAAATAAAAACATATTTGTGGCTTGGCATTATGAACATCCGATTAAATTGTGATCTCGATGTATTTTAAATAACAGATCATTCACATTAGTTATCGCATTGCCAGTCACCAATATGTATATTCTTGCCCGGCCTTGTTAACTTGTGAACTAATTTCATCATCGCCTTGACAAAGCTTGCTTTAATTTGAACAGCTTATCGGCTGATAAAAAATAGCTAAATTGCCATTGATTTTAGTTTTTAATATGTTTTACTTATATTTCGTATATTTTCAACACTTAGGACGTTCGCATCGGATGAGAGCGAAGACCAAGATGAGAAATTGAATATCTTCTCTCTCGCCTCCGGTCATTTGTACGAAAGATTCTTGAAGATCATGATGTTAAGCGTTATTAAGCATACTAAGTCCCCTGTGAAATTCTGGTTCTTGAAGAATTATCTCTCACCGACATTGAAAGTAAGCAGTTGTTGTTTAATATTGGAATTATCTTATCCTATACAAATAAAGTTAATAATAGTCGTAGATATATACAACAAATATATTTTTTTTTTTCTTTGATATAGGACTTCTTACCTCATATGGCGAAAGAATATGGTTTTGAGTACGAACTTGTTCAATACAAGTGGCCTCGCTGGCTTCATCAACAAACCGAAAAACAGAGAACTATTTGGGGATACAAGATCTTGTTCCTCGATGTGCTATTCCCGCTGAACCTTAAGAAAATAATATTTGTCGATGCCGATCAAGTAAATACGAGTATAAATTAAAAATATATTACAAATTTATATAATCTTTCAAATTAAAAGATATTTTACTTGATTGTTTTTGCCTAGGTGGTAAGAGCGGATTTGAAAGAATTAGCAACTATGGATCTCCGCGGCGCGCCATACGCTTATACACCGTTCTGTGATAGTAGAACCGAAATGGACGGATTTAGATTTTGGAAGCAAGGCTATTGGAGGAATCACTTGCAGGGACGAGCTTATCACATTAGTGCGTTGTATGTAGTGGATTTGAAACGTTTCCGCCGTATCGCAGCCGGAGACAGGCTGCGAGGACAATATCAAGCATTGAGTCAAGATCCAAATAGCTTATCAAATCTCGATCAAGTAAGATTTGATATCAAACTTTTGTGAGGAGATAATAATAAAGAAGAAGATAATCAACCGTACAATTTTAATTAGGTTTAAATTATTAAAATTGTCACACACACACACGTTGTTTCTTTGCTTTCAGGATCTGCCTAACAATATGATTCACCAAGTAGCTATCAAGACACTGCCGCAGGAATGGCTCTGGTGCGAAACTTGGTGCGATGACGCATCCAAAAAGTATGCTAAGACTATAGATTTGGTGAGTATTTTTCATTTATACGTCACAAAAATAAATAGATTGTCATATTTTCTCTTTTTTTTTTACAATGGGCGTTTCTTTTTCATTTCTTCTGTAGTGTAATAACCCGATGACTAAAGAAGCTAAGTTACAAGCAGCCATGCGTATCTTACCCGAGTGGGTGGGTTATGATGAAGAAATTAAAACTTTGCAACAGAAAGTGGAGAATGCAAATAGACAAACGGAGAAAGAAAGTGGTATGTCTCTCTCTTACGTTGTTTCTCGATAGTTTTTTTTTTATGAAATTCTCTTATGTTTGAGATTATTTCTCTTTTTTTTTCAGAAACTGTCGACGATGTCTCAAAGCACGAAGAACTGTAAATTTAGACTTATGTAATTGTGACTCTTGAGCAAAAATATTTGAAAAAAAAAAAAAAGAAATTTTATACAGTTATGTAAAAAGAGATTTTCTGTATTTGGTAAGTTGATTAAGCGTTTATACACAAACTTTCTATATTTCATGTTTGTATTTGATACATCAACACTGTGCATTCAAATAACTTGCCACCGATAATGATTGCAAACTTGTACGAAATAATTATGCATGAAATTTCTTCGAATCTAGCAAATTCATTACACCGATTAACTGGTTGTTGAGATTGCAGTATTCCAGTTATTCATGAACATATATTTCTGTTCATGTTAAACCAATTGTGATTTATTATTGTCTATTATGCTAATTATAAGGAATAAACAAGTGACATTTTGTAAATCTTTGATATTTTTTCCTATCTGCGACAGATAACGAAAAAAAACTTTAACAATATCCAGAGATAAACGCTACTCGACGTCAATATAAAAATCAATTTGCAAACCTTCCAAATACAACATTGCATTATTATGTGCAAAAATACAATTTATTTGTCCTTTTATTTGTACATACAAATTATATCATTTCATATATATTACTATATTATATAAATATTTTTTTACAGACTCACAATCAGTGATCTCGACGTGTCTTTCCTCCTCCCACCTATCTCATTGTTAATAATGTGTTTTTGTACTAATACTACAAGTATATATTTTGATATATATATACAGATCATTACACGCGGTAGTGACGTGACGTTTGTTTCCCTCTTTTGTGTGATAACTTATTTTGATCGCGGTAGCAATGAAGCGAATCAGAGCGAAACGATCGAAGAAATTCGATAAGCATTCTCGCGCGTGATAATCTTCGACTTCAAATATAACGAGTGAAGACAACGGCAGAACATCGACTCAATACGCTTGAAATTTTTTCATTCTATTGCTCGTGATGTGCGATGATCTGCCTGTCCGAAGATCAAGGGCGGGAAAATAACTAATTCCGCGCGTGATAAAACGGTCTATTATCCGCATCATTTGATCTCGCGAAATTGACAGATGCATGAAATCAGAACCGATGCAAATCTCATCATCTCGACGTTCCCATCAGATTTGGAGCGTTATTAATTATCGGCGACTCTCTTCGAGAGATATTGAACAGATTAATCTGGGCCGCGGTTCTGTACGCGCCGTTGCTCCCTGACGCTCGCATTATTTTGTGTAAACATACAAGGAGAGTCAAGCCGCCGCACTCTAATGACATCTTCCGACACATCGTAACCCTGCGCTGTAGCGAACTTGTCTTGCTTGCTGCGCGGCCAGTTTGGCTCGGCTTAGCTTGGCTTCTGTCAATTTTCCGATGTTCGCGTGCTCGCGTCGTCGTTTGCGTTCCTCCTCGTCGACGATCCGTCAGGAAAATTTATTATATAAAAGAACGCAGCAGAAACAGATTTGCAGAGATGTCATCCGAAACATTGGCCGTTAATCAAAAGGAGTGAGTGTTTCTTTGATAATATGTTTTGTTATTGTTTTTTTCTCTTTCTTCCTCTTTCTCACTACAGAATATCTTGTATAATTCTGATAGACGTTGACACACGCATTTCGCTGTTGAATTCTCGTTCAATGAATTTTTGAACAATCCCGCGCGAAAAACTGTGTTTATACTACTTATATTATGTAAAATTTGTAAAACATTTTATACAAAAATCAGAAAGTAGTAAAAATGATAAGAACATTGATAAGATAAATGAGATTGATAAGATAAATGTCTCGTGACGGTTTCGTCATTTTTTTCTGCAGTTTCTTTATTATTACGTTTTTGCAATAGTATAACGCGTTATACTATTGCAAAAACGTAGCTCTTATATTACCTCTTATTTACGGCAAATGTCGAATAATCGAGTCACGAAAAGTTGTGTCTGTGTATCGAGGACATGTTAAATATTGAGAATTCCACGTTTATCATGTGGTTTTTATCATCGATTTTATGGTTTATGGTTTTTTTATATCTCAATTTTTAAAAGATACAAACAGAGGTCATGTATTTTATAGTATCATATTTCTTTCTCGCTATCTCTCGTACTTTGACTATTGTTATTAGTTTCTTGTTTCTTTTTTTCTAATCTGGATACACATGTTTCCGCGTAAGTGTGAAAAATATGATCCTAAATATCCAATTGTGTTACACAAAACCCTACTCCCGATTTTACGACACACACGTGCTCCCGAAAAAGTTGGTAGAAAATGTAGTCGCATTAGCAGCGGTTGGAGTAGTCCACGATTTAGCAACGGTAATGTCAGTCACCGCGAAAATGGACTTCGGCAACATCATCAACGAGTAAATAATTTATTTAATTAGTTTTGATTTTCATTCGTTTGCTTTTAATTGTTTTTTTTGTTTTTTTTTTTTTAATTAAGCAGTTGCTAACTTTTTCATTTCACGTGAGACACAAGTTTCCATTTTCAAAATAATTTAACTTACCTTACACGGTAATTGATTTTATTATTGGTATTGATAATTACAAATTAAATTATTTAACAGATGTAATCAAATTTAATTATTTAATAGACGCGCATGTATAATATTCCCTAACTAAATATAATCCTCTGACGTAATTTCAACGAACACATGTTATGTAACAAGTATATTTATACACATATAATTATAAGAGATAATAATTATATTGAGAAGATATCATATAACGCGAAGTTTTTGTTCTGAAATAAAAAAATTTGAAACATTCAATACAACAATCGTGATAAAATATCAGAAAAAACGATAAACGACTCTAACAACTAGGCCAATGAAATTTCCATACCTGTGTCAAGTTATCAAACAATTTTGGATTTCTTATAGAAATAACTGTCAAGTATTTTCACCCAGGCCTATTTATTTTTTATAGACATGTACGATCAGTGGTTACACGTTCGAGCAAGAATTACGATATGTAATAGTCATTAGTATTTACAGCGTATGCATAACGAATAAGCGGCCAAACAAATTTTAAGACTCGTAAAACAGTGTACAATACGACTACTTGATTTTTGTGATAGTTAAAATATGTATCTACATCGTATGAATGTAACTTTTTTAGGCAACAAAAAGGCCTTAGCACGAGATGTGTTTCAACGTCGTTGTGAATTTTATGTCTTACTAATTTTACTCGTTTTTCAAATTTAATTTTAGTTCGTGTATAAAAGAAGCAATCACAAAATAATCATCGTAATACAGATGAGCATTTTTGAAGAGTAAATCGATTCTAGATCGATCGTCAATTGATTTTATATTTAGAACTATCTGCTATCAAGTTCCAATACATGATCGGAGTGTAATTTTCTAATGTCGACAAGCTATCTATAAGCTACGTTTCTGTTCTGTACTCGTCGGGTAGGACGGGATTTGTAATGAGAGAAACACGTTGTAAAATTTACTTTTTTGAGCGATCGTTCGACAATTTTCAAATCGCTCCGCCGCTCGTGCGCGCACGCAGTGCGTAATGCCTCTCCACGTGGAAAGTTAAGTGACCGTATCGTGGTTGATTTCATGCATCGCCATTCGCTCAGTCTCGATCCGCGATTCATTGCGCGATCGACGATCGTTTTGCAGACTTGGTTTTATTCCGAGATTTAACAAACATGAGATTGTGAAGATACATACGCGTGCTCGCGTAGGTGGATCGATTTTGCGAGAGATTTTTCGGGAGAAGCGTCACTACGTTGGAACTCTTTTTTTTTTTCTCAAGAATTTGTAAAAGTGTGAATGACGTGTTTTGCGCTAAATCGATCAAACGATCGCATTGGACGCGTCGAATGACTCGAGGAAAGCTCTCTAACGAGCCTTCTGAGTGTCGTCTCGTTCGTGATTCTCGAGCGAGATTGATAAAACAAGTATCGAGAGAGAAAGAAAGAGAAGGATAAATTGACAATCGACTTTGCGCTCGAAGATAAATCGCGCGAATAATTAGCGCGATTGTCGAATCATGTCGCGAGCGCGATAAACCGGATCCAATTTGTGAAAGCATCTAGTGATCAGTTAGTTATTAATCAGGCCACAAATAACGAAGTTGCAGAAACTTTTATTCGGTGACGACGGGAAGTCGAGATTACTTTTAGGATTTTACTTCAGGTGTTAGTTTAAGAGGAAAAAGGAGAGAAACTTTCGATTTTTTTAAAACTTCTAGAGATCTTTGTTTTAAATAAACTGTAATTTGACCTATTATTCGCGAGAAGAGGATATTTTAACGTTGTAACGAGCTGTTGAAACATTCCGGCGTTTTACAAATTTCGAGTGCGGGGACGTCCCGATTGTACAATGAGACAATATCTTCTCTGAACGGAGATAGAGGATGGAGACAGAGAGAGACAGAGAAAGAGAAAGAGAGAGAGCAGATAGAAAGGGAACGAGAGAGCGACGCATCAGCGGGTGGGGATTCGGCGATAAAGACAGACTATTGAAGAAAGGCAGAGGAAAAGGAAGAAAAATAAAAAAATCCACAAAGAGAGTAAGAGAGGGCCGATCGTTGATGTTAAGCGTTTTATCTGTCGGACTGTGTGAATCCGGACGATGGATCCTCTCTTCGAGCGAGGAACGTCAAGCGGGTCTTCGTCGTTCTCGCTCTGAGCAACGCGTGTAGTTCATCCGCTTTTCCGTAGTCATCTGCAGCACGACGACGACATATTACAACAACAGAAAGCTCGCTCGTGATTACAACACGCATAGTCACCGCCTCCGCGCGCGCGCGAGAGAGAGAACTCTCCTAGTTTTTCTTTTTATCTTCTGCATATATTGACGTTCGCGCGAGAACAACGGCCGATTGTCGAACCGATCGTGTTGAAGATCAACGACGACGTCGCGCGATCGGCGGTCCACGGACCCGCGCGAGCTGGCTGGACCCGCGATCTCTCCGCTCCAGGATCGATCATGGACGACGAGAAGATCAAGCTGTGAGTTCGCTTCTAGAATAGCGTTATTCTTGCTGCGTGTGAGTTATCCCGCCAACGAGTTTCTTCGGAAAAGCGAAAAAGACATCACGCGAAAAAGAGAGACAGAGATAGAGAGATCGGCAGGCGGTTGCGTGGCGCGGAAAATTTTCACGATATCGTGGAAAATCTTGCAAGTTCGTTAATTAAATAAGCTGGCGTGCGATCGGTTCTTGTTCTAAAAATATTTAATGTATAGTATCTTTTCAATGTGTCGGAAAATTGAAAATTAATTAAGTGTACGTCCGTGAGAGAGAAAGAGAAAAAGCAATATGATTAATTAACGTCCAGTAGAATAAATGAAGAGAGTTTCGTTTTTTTTATCTTTTCATGGTGCCACTTTGAGATAAGTGCGTGAGTTTTACACAAAAACATTGTATCGCCAAAGAATGTTGAACGAATATTGATAACTGGTGACGTTATTAATTGAAAAAGAGAAGTTCGAGACATACACGCGTTCGCAAGTAATCAATCAAACGAAATCCCTTTCGATAACACGCTGTCTTGAATGATCCAAACATCATAAAATGTTTTGAACGCTTCACTTCTGAGATGAAAGATCCTAACTTTGCCACATGTTTGAGGTCACTGATTAAATATTATCTTTAAACCGATATTGGTATTATCTTTTTTAGATAATATTTTTAAACCGAAGAATTCTCTTCTCCAAATTTAAATTTCAAGCTTTACTTTTTAATTTTTAAGTTTTAGTAGAAAATTCTGTGCGCGTTCGAGTACAATTACTCACGCAGCTGCGATACCGCGCAACCGGAATTGAATATGCAAACACAATATGATTTTTATCTCCCCGTCACTGTTACGCGGAAGATCATTGCAAGCATATTCTCACTTGTTCGTCCAGAAGTCGTGACGGCGTCAATTATTTGTTGAATGAGAAAAATCACTCGAGCACCTGTTGATAGTCGCACACGTGCGTGCGCGGACGCCGCGCGCACGGGAAAGCTGTGGCGATTTCTCTTTCTTCGTGCAACGTCTCTCCGCGAAATAACAAGCACACGGAAACGGATTTGTTGATTACCGAAATTACACCGGCAATTATCCGGTGCGCGACATGCAATACAATTCTGCGCAAACAACAAGGCCGTGTGATTCCCTTCACTTTGCCACGCGACACGGTCTCTCCGATATAATTGTTGCCGCATGCGAGGACATGCGTACTAGTTCTTTCTCGGCATTAAAAAAAAAAAAAAAACAAGCACCGTTATTTCCGCCAAAACCGTGGAGTGTAACCATTGAGTTTCCGCGCGAAAAAAAAGTAGATTTATTTTCACTGTTGTCGTACGTTTAATTTGTCATGCAGTTCTTTACAGAAAACATTTCATCTTAGGCGCGATACTATCTATTATAAACTTCTATTATAATGGTTTTTAATAATCTTTTAATCTACTTTGGACACAAAAAAGGAGTAACATACTATATAATATTTATAATAAAGAAAATTTCTATATGTTACTTTGTTTTTCATTCTCGACGATAGGAAACACGAAGATTGTTATCTTGTTGTGACTCATTTTCGTCGAAGTGTTGGTTGTTTATGTCGGTTTTCTTCTAGAAATTGGTTTTTTCTAAAAAACACATTGCGTCAATATCACTCTACTTGCGTCGTAAATTTGTCCGCGTGCTACGCGTATGATAAGAATTGTACATTTGTACAACTTTTGTCATACACATTGTGTCTCTTGCTTCGTGGACTTCAAGTTTTATTTGTCACGGAATCTTTTTTTCATCGGACCGCCGGAAATAACGGGACCGATTTCACCGTGACCTAATCACGGCGTTTGAAGCTTTCGAAAAAAGAGGCCTCGAAACACTTTCTTGATGAGACTTTTTCGGTTTGTTTATTAGCAATTCACATGTTGCAAAAACAAAAAACAGTTTTTGTACAACGCGTGTAATATTATCTGATAATGATCTGGTATTTGAGAGATAATCGTTACTTGATATGCGTTTGCGGTTGTCGATATAGGTTCTTTTTGCACGCCTGTTTATATGTAACAAAACCGCGACCGGATAGGTTTACCCAATTAACAAGACAATGTATGATATTTAAATGCAGTCGTAAGTCCGGGAGTTGTTTAATCGAAATATTAGCACAAAACTTGTTTTTTGTTTTTTTTTTTTTTTTTTTGCTTTAATTTTATATGAATGAATCTATTCTCGCGTGACACACATCTAGTTGTTATAATAAATTGATACGCGATTATTGCATATCTCGCGTTTTGCAAGTCTTAAGTAATGGTGTATTTGCAAAGTGAATACTTTTTTATAGCGCGCGATTGCAATTAATGCGGTCCTGAAACGCTCATAGACTCATAGGCGTAACTAGAAAGGAATGCATTTTTATCTTTCGAGAAAGTTTCTCCCAAAGATAATATCTAAAAATACTCGATTTTTATAGAAAAAAAAATATTCAAGTATTTGCTTGTATCTTTTTTTTTATGATTTTACATCTAAAGTCTACTGTGTGACAATTAATAGGCATATTTTCTCTCACAATTATTGTTTTCTAATTCTTCCCTCAGATTTCTTTTGACAGAAATATTTCGAAAATTAATTGCCGTTTTATATTAACGGACGAGACTGTTCTCGAATTATCACGGTGTAATTAATACGAAACTAACGCGGTCTCGGATGACAACGCAACGGTAAATCGATCGCAGTCGATTTAATCTGCACACTACCTGTGATTATTCGGGAGAAGATAATAATTCATCCGTAAGTCATTTCATCAGTTCAAAGTAAACGTAGCGCAACTCCACACAATAAGACTAGAGCAAAGATATCTCGTGTAAAGTTTCGAAAAATTGAATTCTCACAAGTTTTTCTCTTAAATTGTCATTTAAAAGAATAAACGTGAAATTTTCGTATAAAACTGTAAAGCCAGTTATCGTTTCCTCGCTGACTGATGGCGTAGGTGTGGAGAAGGTAAGATAAGCGGCGTGTCGTATACAAAAGGAAGTTCATCAAGGCTCGTATCGCTCGTAACCCCTACCGAGATACGTATCGAAATCCTCGCATCGTCCTCGCGGCATCCTCGACATTGACGAGAATTCGAAGACCGCAAACGATTGTTGTCGCGAACCTTGATTTCGCGCGACAAAGAGGCCGTCACGAATCTAACAGTCCGGTCACGATGCGGTTAACTTGTAGTCTCCCCGCGAAGGACACGTGTTCACGAAATTAGTGAGAGTTGACCTTCCTCCCTCGCTTTCGATAATCTTTCAATAAAATGAGAAATTCAAGGTCTTTTATTTCGCAAAGAAATACACATGTCGAAAAACCTCATTTCTAATTACGTGTTGTTTTTTTTAATTACGGAGTGAAGGTTTTGGTTTTATTTTATCTTTGCGACACGACGACGCTTTATCGTAAGTATAAGACGACGCGCTTCGTAATTTAACTTTTGCAAGAGTGGAAAACAAATTCGTTGTGATTTACATTTTTTTTTTTCTATAAATCTACTGAACAAAAAAAGGTCACCATAGAATTCTCATTTTCATCGATATTTTCCGATCGCGTGACTTTGCACACGGCATCATTGTCATCGTCATTGAATTCATGAGCCAGATAAGAGGAAAAGAACGTGTATGACGGACGTGTGTGTTTGCACGTTCCATCATGGATATCTGATAGATAGATAATAGCGTTGAGAAATGATAAGAGATGGTCACGTATACATGTATCATGTTGTGGTGTCATAAGGCTCGACGTGTGTTAACAATATGTATTGTGCATTTGAATGTTGCCGTCAAGCTCATTGCGAGACGTAATCAGTTGCTCGCTTGACGTCTTTTTAGTAAAAAAAAACACCATTTCCGCATATGTTTCATAATAGGCCGATAAAATATTGTTATTCTCTATTCTTAAAAAAAACAAAAAAAAGCAATTACAAAAGTGTTGAACAAGAAGCGAGAAGAAGCGCCTCATGAAGAAATAAATTTGTTGAGTAAATAGGCAACGATGAGTAATGCATATGACGATGAGTACACGCGAGTTTATTTAAGTGTAAAATCTTATCTAAGCAGCAAATCAGAGATAATTGAAAGACTGATTTTTGATAATTGCATAATACAATCATCGGAAGCATTTCGACGTCTTTTTCTGCGTCTAAACACAAAGTAAACACCGGTAATAACATAAAATATTTGATAAAAAATGATGATTCATTACAGAGATAAATTAGTTTTTTTTTTTTTTATACACACATACATCGTGTGCAATTCCAAGAATACATAATCACTTTCTTTCGTTACGTAACACAAAAAAAACCGAGTGATCGACATGTGCCACTTATACGATCAAAGCAAAAAATAATGTTATGACAATTACTACTCGAAACTTACTTCTTAGAAACGTGTTAAACGTGTTAAAACAGAATTAGCGTTGAAAACACTTACAATAAAATTAAAATTATTGAAATTCCACGAATACATATGTAAAAGTTTTTTTCTTCGTTACTTCGGCTATAATTTTAACTGAAACGAAAGTTACAATGAAGTATAATGTATGATTATAAATGATTTTACGACGGATTACAGGTTCAAGGATAAGGCGATTTATGGCTACGGAACGAGCATTCCGCCGAACAATAACGATGATGAGGAAAACGAATTATCATCGCGGAAGGTGATATTTTGTGTTCACGGCAAATTGTCAGGTTGTTGCACAGTGGTGAAAGGCAGCGGCGACGAAAATGCAACTGCAGACTATCAACAGAACAACCCGACAAGTATATATGCTCTTTTCTTTTTATATATATAGAAAAAGAATTTTTTTAATATCAAAAAAAAAAAAAAACAAATAAATTCTTCAAAAAAAGGAACCAATATCGTTACAACGCGATATAATTAACAAGTATTAAATTTCGTAAGAAAGTAAGCATAAAAAGAATCGTCATAATAAACACCGAAAAGGCACAACATGCGATATCGAAGCGCGAAGAAAATCGAATTCGCAACCGGATGTCGCGCTAGAATTTGATTGTACATTGGTATATATCAGCGTCTGAAACTCAGCGTAAACAAAAAGTTCTTATGTAGCTTATTCAACAATATAATTCTTTTGTTGGACGCGTTTGATTGAAAATAAAGATCGAGAGAAACAAAAGAAATTATTTCAGTCACGGTCATTGAAAAATAAAAACAGTTTCTATATTGTTCGATCAATTGCGATTTTTCAAATACTCGTTACATTGTGTTTCTATTTTTAGTGTTACAGGAAGATCATTGCCACAGAGAGAGGAACGAGGAAATTGACAAGAAAGCCCGAAAAAAATTGCTGATCGCCAGTGCTCTCTGCGTCATTTTCATGATAGCGGAAATCGTCGGTAATAAAAAACAATTCTTGATGTCCTTTTATCGGTGTAAAAAAAAATTTTATGGACGTTTTTTATTTGCGCGTAAACGGACATGAAACAAGCGTCTAAATTTTCTTTTATTTAATTTGCTTTTTCTTCAGGCGGCGTATTATCGAACAGCTTGGCGATCGCAACTGATGCGGCGCATTTGTTGACCGATTTCGCGTCATTCATGATTTCACTTTTTTCGATTTGGGTTGCGGGTAGACCGGCAACGAGGAAGATGCCGTTTGGTTGGTATCGCGCGGAGGTACGTTACTTCAATACATGAAAATATTAATTAACGCGTTAAAAGTTAATTACAAAACCCATTAATAACAAAATTAAAATTAATTAAAATAAACTAGAATTAAAATAAACTAGAAATAAACAACGCAATGTGTAACAATATAATATATGCTAGTATCTCAAAAATAATAAAATATATTAGATATCTTATTATTGAAAACTGATAACATGCGATAAAAAATTACACGTTATTTCAGGTTATCGGCGCATTAACATCTGTTTTATTAATTTGGGTAGTCACCGGCATTCTATTCTATCTCGCGATCGAAAGAATCGTCCACAAGGATTTCGAGCTGGATGCCACGGTGATGCTTATCACGTCTGCAGTTGGTGTTGCGGTAAATCTAGTGTTAGTGATATCATTAACGATAATATTTATTTAATACTCTGCGCGACTCCGCTCGACAATTCATGCATAATAATCTACTCGCGTAATACACCGTGCCAGCGCACGTTTGTCCGCGCGACCACAATCGAGAATATGATGTGCATAATGCGTATATATTCAATGTCAATTGGATTCTTTCATTGAGCAATCGCAGACGATATCAGTCCGAATCGTAACTCTACAAATAGTTTTATTTAACAGATGTATTTGCGTATGCAAATTTAAATGTATATCGAGTTTAATAGCTTCAAAATGGGTTTTGTTTTGGTTTTTGAGAAATAGCAACAAACAATTTGACATTGCAGAATGGGTGTGTCCTTGCACCAACATGGTCACAGCCACGCCGGACATGCTCACGATCACGGTAGAAACAATGAGGTAGAAAATGCGCTCGATGATGATGCCAAAGGGGAGCATCACAATAAGAAAAATATCAACGTGCGCGCTGCTTTCATTCACGTTGTGGGCGACTTGATACAAAGTCTAGGAGTTTTTATCGCCGCGTTAGTCATTTACTTTAAGGTATCTTTTCTAAATTCATTACCTAATTCATTATCTAAAATCATAAGAGAGAGTTTTTTAAGTGTTAAAACGCGAAGGATTTTGTTAATGCAAATCCATTATCTGCATTTCAGCCGAGTTGGAACTTAGTGGATCCAATATGCACGTTCCTCTTCTCTATACTAGTTATTTTGACTACAGTGGCGATTATTAAGGACGTGGTTAACGTTCTGATGGAAGGTATACCCAAGGGTTTTGAATACTCTCAAGTAGAAAATACGTTTATGCAAATAGATGGAGTCGTGAAGGTGCACAACTTGAGAATCTGGGCGCTTTCGCTTGACAAAACTGCTTTGTCGGCGCATCTTGCTATAAGTAAGTTCATCTAAAAATATGACCCACAAGAGCCTATATTTATATTGCTACTTATTTATACATTTCGATATTGTGCAACTAAATTACTTTTAAATCCTAAAATAACTCTAATCTCTAGATTAGAAGATTTTGTGAAAACAAAAAAATGTACAATTAAAAATATTCATTATCAGTTTTAATTAATCAAGTAATCTCGATTACGATCACATTTGCAGAGCCCGGAACAAGCCCGCAGAACATATTACGCACCGCTACGAGAAATATACACGATAAGTACAACTTTTTCGAGATGACGTTGCAGATAGAAGAATTCAACGAACGTATGGAGAATTGCAAACAGTGTAAAGCGTTGTCGTAATAAGTTATTTCTCTCGTACTTGCATGTGATTTAATTGCGGTACGAGAGACGCGAGGTGTATCTAAAAGATGATAATTTTAGAAGTCTCGTGATCGTTACCATATGATATGAAATTATGAAATCGTTACATACACCAAATCGGTATATATATCGGTATATATTATATGTTACGTTATAAACTATTAATTATTTTTTTCCTGTAACTTTACGCAAAAAAATGTGTATAAGAGTCAATAATCGTATTAAACGATACGTTTTATTGTGAATAGTGTATGCGTGTGTGCGAATGTGTGTGTATCTTTGTTATCTGCGTGATTTTATTCTTAATATATATTGTAGTGTAATTATAATAAATTTTTACATATAGAAATCAAATGTAAACTATAAATATATACCACATTGCTTGCATATTTATAAGATGAATCATAATTGATATATATTTTTTACAATAGAAAAAAAAGATATACATGTCGTTGTATATATTTTTTTGTTGTTGTATATAAGAACATAGAAAAAAGAGGAGATAAATAAAAAGGTTAATTTTCTCGTCGAGTATCTATGTGACAAATTTAATCATATTGTATGTTATAAGATACAATATATGTTATAAGAGAAATAATTTTCTTCTTTTGAGTTATGTGTTGTATTACTTTAAATCTGCCATAGCTGAGTAAATAAATCAATACATATATATTTTGGTGAGTATCAGAGGTTGAAAAATCATTGCTCAAATGCTGAAAATCTATAATTCACGTTACATTGTAAATTTTCCATGTTTACCGGCGAAGTAAAACTCTTGAGACACACCAAGAAAATAAACTCGAATGTAATAACACACTACCTAGCTCTGTTGAAAGTAAAACCTGTTATAATACAGTTGTATACAAAAGAATTATAATTACAACGATAATCAACGAGAGAATAAAATACCTGTCTGTCATAAGCACGTGGAACCGTGGA
>QVOB01008691.1:0-10905 GCA_014839585.1 Pseudomyrmex concolor | reverse complement strand
AAAGCTGCGATTGATATGTTGATGTAGCACGCTCTCTCTTATGTGATCGTATATTGTATTATTCATAGATAAGCCAATCTGTTACGGCATATATGTACGTAATCTCCGCGTAAGCACGAATGTGATCTAATTACATTAATCAACTGTCACCACATTGTAATCGATCGGTCTTCACACACGCACAGCGTATAATTGTCTATTACCGGTAACAAAGGTCTTGTGTTGCCGTATAACGATCCTGATGTGACAGACAGCAGTGCGCAATAAATTTTTTTTTCTTTTAAATTATCTATACACCTTTTTCTCGTGTTAATATTTTTGATTTGTGTCAAAAAAACGCAAATTGATTATTCAGAAAAAATTAACAGAAAATAAAATAAATATAATTCTTAATTAACTTTTATATATCTCTACTAATTATAATATTCTTACTGAATAATTCGAATATTCGTCAATATGACGTTTAGAAAAGAAAATTGGTATAGAATACAGAACGCTTCGATCGCCAGATATACGGAGACTGCACGGATACTACCTCGTCTCTCTTTCCATTGTCTGACCATAAAAAGGCGTCATCACTGGCTGATCGAATCCACGACCGAGAGAAACTAAATTTCCGAATTACGAACGCCGACGATCTCTTCCTCTCCCCCCCGTCGATCGTTTCATCTTCCGTGAACGCGCCAAGTTGGCCAGAAGTTCAATTGGAGCTAAACCGTTTCCGAAGTTGCAACCATTGAAAACCGCTCGCCAACTATTATTGGTCCAGACCCCTCCGACATTCGTACGCCTCGTCTCTATCGGAGCACGTGGAGCCGTCAAACCCAAATCTATCGATCAGCGAACCATTAACTTCGGCCGACTTGCGGAAGAAAATGGGAAGACGGCGGAGACCGTGAACCGACCCGGATAACTTTCGCGGAAACTTTCGCGGAATACGTGAGATGAAATCGCATGAAAAATCTTGCGGACTATTTTCAGAAGCGAACAAAAGGAGGAAAATCCGCACGCCGAACTTGGTTTCGCGTATACGCGGCCCGTTAAATATATACCGACATTCTGCGAGCGAAACTTGCACCTTGATATTGGCAGCCGATGATTTAGTCGATTTTCCTGTTGGTATTATTAATTCTGAATTGGTCGCGGGCAACGTTAGGTGTTTTCTATCGGTGTTTACGCGCAATGCAATGAATTTAAGAGATATTTAACGCCGTGACTTTTTTATCGATCGTGAGAAGAGAGAAACGTGTAAAGAAATATGAAAATAAAATTGATGTATTCTCTCGGGAAACCAATATTTTTAAGTAACGAAGTGACATAGGTATAATCCATTTTATTACTACACTATGTACGAAAAAAGAGAAGAAAAAGCAATGTCATTTTTATAAATAAAGACTTCGGAAAAACAACGTTATCAAAGTTTTGCGCGTCAGTATTTTTGTGAAATAAATATATATGTATCGATCACTTAATAAACTTTGTGTTTATTTATAAATACACAAAATATACGTGACTGTTGCATATTTTTTTACGAAGACAGAACTATTCGATTAACGAACAAAAATCGGTAAAATTTCGACATAAATGTTTAAGAGAAAAATGAAATAATTTGTTAAAACATTAAAATAGTTTTATATAACGATTGTATATACTATATATGTATATTGTATATACTATATATGTATAATATATACATATAAAATGTTCAACATGTCATTTCACTTCTTTCTTTGATCACAGAAGCCTCTTGAAACGAATAGTACGGGAAAAGCGATTTTTAGCATGACGTATTCAATTTCACGAGAGTACGAGCTCGCTTGTTCGATACAAAGGCTCGTCATAAAAATGCGCGGTACTCACAATTTAAGTAATACTACACGACTCGAAGTGGTCAATTGGAACTCACAATGAACAATTGCAAAATGTACGACGATTTTCATCGATAACCAAACGTAACTTGCTTTAATGCAATTTAAACTTTATACTGTTAATTTTTACGCGTATAAATCACACAATTCTTTTTTGTTTTGTGGAGACGCGGAGATAGTTTGCGGCTCGATTTAAACAAAAACAAACAAAACAATTACCACAAAAAACCTTCATGTATAAAACGAATATAAAATTTAACATGATCGTTTCAACATGCATCTACCTACGAGCTTTTTGCAAGCGGCTAACACGCAGCATAAAAGCAGTACGAATAGACCATATTGGACAAAGAACTGCACTTTCTGAGATCGTTTCAGGAACCACGAACCGGGTTCCGCGATTCCCGGATGGTCGGTGGAATTATTAATTCTGTAGACAAAAGATAATTTATCGAAGTTCTCTCTCTCTCTCCTTCATAAGCGGAGCTATTACCTTTTCAGTCAGCGAAGCAGCCACTGTGAGCACCGCTTATCCTCTTACTTACAACTAGCCCACTTATTAGTTTACAGGGACCTCGATGAATGGCAATTTTCCGTTCATCGTAAATGAACTGTCAAGACGATAGCCATCGACTTGGAGGATCCGCTCGTTTTTTTTTTTTGCCAATAATGTCGCGATATACCACCGGACATTATAGGTATTATCGGAAAAGACTGCATATAACCAAGAAATGAGACCGCGCGCGCTAAGCTTTTTATTGAAACTACTCTTTGTGTTAAAACTGCTAACTACTACATAATGTTTTGATCTTTAAAATCCGATACAATAAATGATTTTCTACAACAACCGCAGCGATATTATATCAAAACGGTGCGCTTGTAGATAATTTCTTATCTAAATAAATTTCTTTATAAATATATACTTGCGGGGAGACAAAAAGAAAGAACGATTCGTATATGCACAAAGTCAATACTTTGTTTTCCAATCTTAAATTTATATAACAAATATAGAATCTACAAATATCTGTTATTATTACACTGTTGTTTTGTATAAATATTTCCAAGAGAAAGAGAGAAAGGGAGATTTCCGGAAAATATTTTCAACTCGAAAACTAAAATAAAATCCACAACTCTTGTTTACTCATAACAGGAATGCGAAATACATTGTTCGCGCTACTGAATTTATTAGTGGCACTTTGCGTTCTTTCTCTTCTGCTTCGTCGATAAATATCACGAACTGAAACTATAGCGCCGGAATCGAATTCCGCTACGCACGTCAGTAACAAAGAGAGGCGGCACAACTTTATTGATTTATGTTATTAAAGACGAGAAAAAAATTGTGATACGTTACGCGTATAGTCGCGTAGCGATATTGTCATCATCATCATCATCATCATTTGCTCAAGACTCATAATAGGATTTCGACAATGTACACGAATGCGTTTCAGTCGTGCGCACCAAACTCGCGTGTTCCAAGCCGCGCACGTGTTCATTCAAATAGCTTCGGGCGGAGAAGTCTTGTGCATCGATCGATGGCCGATAATTACTCCCGATGCGAAAATTACTGCAGGTTATATCAGCTCGCGACAAACGTACGACGCGGAGTCTCCTCTTACCCTCTCGGTATTACTACCGTATATTAGACTCTTAAGAGTGATTAATGCTATTTCCGATAATAGTACGTTGCACTCACAGGTTAAATTGTGCTCGATAAAGTGATCACGTAATGTTGTTTCTTTATCGCGTTTACATTTGCACAGACAGAGAACGGTACTTCAGATTTCGCTCTTTCTCTTTTATATGTGTGGATCTCATATATTAAACTTTTTTCTTTCCGCGCGACGTTTATTTTACTTTCGACTGAATAACCGTTTTAAAAAAAAAGCGTCAATTTTCAAACTTACAAAGAGAGATTAGTCGGTAGGGGCGATTCAGAGACTTTATTTGGCGCGTTTCACGCGTGAAAAAGAAATCAGTTCGTTTCAGCAACCGAGAATAGAGTCTCGTTGAGATAAGACAGATACGATCTGCGGCCATAGTGCTGGTTAATGACCTGCTGTTTATGCAGGAAAAATGTGGCGGAAGAGTAACGGATGATTGCACGGAAGCGGAGATGAAGAGACGCATTGAGGTGGAGAGAAGAGGAAGAGAAAGGCGTCGAAACGTAAAGGGTCGGAGGGAGAACGACGAGAAGGAAAGGGTCGTTGTACCGTAGTTGCAAAACCTTCCTTTCGCCATCGCGAATTGCTCCATTAAAAAGTTGAAGATAGAAATTGTCGGTCTTTAACGCACAAACGCGTCGTCTATTTATTACTTCGTAAAATTTTTAAATCCGCAGAAAACAGTTTCTTCTCGGATGTACACAACCGTTGTCGTTCTTGACAAAGTTAGTATTCGTCTCGTGTGTTCGCGAACGCAGCTTCTGCGAATAATCACATCTCTTTTTCGCGTCGTCTCAGAATTACGACTGTACTCGCTACGGTAAATTTATGCGCGATACGGATCTCTTACACGAACGAACTAGACTAGGGGGAAACGCTGATGCGACATATTTTAATCCTTCAGTTGCGAAAAGACAAGACACGAAATGTATGAGCGATAGGATATAAAGTCTTGCACAATCTCGGTGAGATTTTCAACTCCGCGACATTTAATAACGCGCCGAGGAATCTAAAATGTGTAAACGGATTTGAAATATAACATGATACATGTGCGTGACTTTTGAACTCCGCTATACGAAAATTCGTCACCGACGACAAGTTACGCTTGTAACCCGCGATTCAATTCTGTAGCAAATAAAATTAAAAATGAATTTATCACCTCAATCGAGCGAACGCTCGCGGGCGTAATTTCTTCATTATTGGTGACGCTAAATTCATTGTTGTTCATCGGACTATTGGGCGCTATTGTGTCACGAAATCGATTTATTAGTGTCGATTATACGTGCGGCAGAGAGAACTATACTGTCTATTCGGGCGGCGCTTTTTCGTTCGTCACATTTATCGCTCCTCGCAGTTTCCGGCGGTGAGAAACTTGCAGCAAAAAGAGATGGAAGAAAGCTTCGCGGGCGGAGTGGAGCCACGAAAGGAAGGAGCAAACTGCATTGTGATAAAGCGCGGTGGTCGGAGCGGCCGCTTCCTGCTGGAGTGCGCGGGATAACGGGCGACTTACCGAATATGATTTATGTCCCAATATAACTGGGCAGCGATAAAATAAGGAGCCATCTTTTACGTCCTCCATTTTCTCGCCCCGTTCGTCGTTGCGCACCGCCGCGCCGCCTTACCGCCCGTTTTCCAGTTCCGGAAAATCGCTCGAATTGCGGACATCTTTCTGCGGGTGTATATTTGCGACGCGTACCACGCGAAATTGTGAAAATTAAAATCTCGGAAAAGATGATCGATAAACCGCGGTTGTAATCCGTCGAAAATGTGTTCGCGAGGGATTACAGTGGTAGTCGAAAACTTCGTTTCTTATTTTCCGGAGATTAGTTACGATTCTGCGACTTCTCCCCGAGCGGACATTGGCTGTGCGCGACTTCTTTCTTCCGATTTCTCTGTTCCCCTATTTTTCCGAGCACTTAGGTGAGCGCCACTCGTTTTTTTTTGCGACCTTTCTGCTCCGGGCTAATCGACCGAATGATTTTTAAGAGCGATTCTGAAAACTTCCGTCGATCCAGCTAACTGAGAAAAGAGACTCGAAGCCTCGTGGAGAGCGAATAAAGTCGCGAAGGGGCTTCTAAGAGGAAGGAATAAGACGGAGGACTTCATCGTCGCGACTGATTGGTCGATTCGTCAGCAACACCTCTCGCTCTCCCACCTGCTCCTCCTTCTCCTCCTCCGATCGTCTAGCTTTCATGAATCAGGGTGCTCGGACTCTCCTTGATGGTTAATTGAACCGGTCGGGCTGCTGATCCGACGAGCTTCCCCCTCTGAACCCGTCTCCACCTAGTCGCGATTGATCTCGGGATCGTCGATCGACCAACTTTGGCGCAAGAACGAGATAAGATCGATTGGCCAAGCTTTTTTCGGCGCGACACTTCCGGCATTCTCTTTCATGTTTTGTGCGACGGAAAGAAATATCGTTTTTTGCCGTCAGATAAAAGCCGAGACTACTTTATCATACGAGACGGAACTCTATTACCTGTGATAATAGAGATTGATTTTTCGTGAGTCTTACATACATATATACGTTCTTTTGAAAGTCGGCGAATAAATGCGACTGAGATAAGAAACTATTGACATCGTGCGACAATTTCTTTCGCTTTGTTGTCTTTTCTCAATGTAGAAAAATAAATTACGCGCTTTCACGCGAATTTTGTTTCATGAAATGAAGGGAAACACAACTTGTATCATTTTTTTCGTCGCAGTTAATTTCAAAAGCGTTACCTCCTTCAACGGAAATGAACAAAATTCTCAAAAACTGCGAACGTAGAAAAACCTGTCCGAGAAAGATGCTCTTTTCTCGAGTCTCTCGACTTTAGATCAGCAATGGATGCAGAAGATATATATTATAGAAAGGAGTCGAGAGATAAACATATTCCTCCGGCGTTCACATTAATGAAATAAGCAGAGCAGCTTGTGCCGTAGTAGTTGTTTGAAACGATCGGCGCGAGAATATCGCGCGCAATAACGAATAAGCAGAAACGTGTCACGACCATGCCGACGCATTAACTTTTTAAAGTAGTTAATGATTCCCCTGTTGCAAGAATATCTCCTCTCGGAGGCGAAGCTGGGTACGAATTTAATAAAGTACGACCGCGTGATAAATCCGTGCTCACTTAGTAATGCGGCGGCTCGCGAAAGCTGAAAAACAAAACTTAAAGAAGACACATCGCGGGAAAAATTCTAATGAATAGTAATGGCCGGGCGGGCTATGAAAGGGAAAGAGAGGATACGACTACACCTGCAGGGCCGTATCGCTCGGTAGACTCTTTACGACTTTAGCCGCGAATAATGAGAGAAAAAACTAGTCGGACCGGTCTCGACGCGTTACCCTCTAAAGAAAGCGTAATTGGCGAGAGGATGGGGTGTTCCGCCCTATCCTTTCTCTCCTCGCGTATCGATCACCACATTGTTCGAGTTCACGGAATTATCGAGAATTCACCTCGAATGTCTTTAATTACCGTCTCACGACATAGTTAAGACCGCGGTATCTCTTATCATTGGAATTATGAAACGTCTAGAGAGCGCAATGATTCTTGAAAAAAGAGAGAGAGAAAGAGAAATAAAATTTAACAATGACACACATCACATCTGGAATAACGTATCCTTTTTATCTGCAAAAAGACGATGTGTGTGTGTGGGTGTGTGTGTGTGTGTGTGTAGTGTGCAGAAATTTTTTCGGCTATGTGATTTTTGGCGGAAAAAGAGAAAGAAGGTCAGTAAATGTGAAGAGGATGGGGGAGAAGGATTAAGGGATTATCGTCCCAGGCAATCTGCGAAAAAATGTGCGTCCACCTATTCTTTATTAGAGAGAACATACATTAGCTTGCCGGACAAAAGATGGTGTTCCGCTTTTTTTTTTTTTTTTTTTTTTTTTTTTTTTTGATTCTCTAACATATGTTATGTTCTGTGTGTGCTTTCGCTCCCATTCGTTATGTTGGTGCCGTAACATATGCGAGAGATATGTAACATTCGTAAACGGAATATATTATGTGGTAGGTAATCCATCTAGCTATTGCATCTAATTATATCACTAAAACATTAGTCGGATTACGTAAATATACAAGTGATTTTATTTGACGTGCACAGAAAGAACACTGCTATAGGAATTTTTGTCAAAAAGATTGCGTGAAACAACAAACACGGCTTAGATTCCTGCATTGTTCTTCGATATATATGGTATGTACTTACATAGTTCAGACCAAAAGTTTGAAGCACTTTTAATCAACCGTGAAGTTAATCCAGTTAGCGCTCACTCTGCAAGAAACATTATTTCTCCCAGAATTTTCATGGCTTTTAGACTCGCGTTTTCCTCTGCAATCTCTCGCATTGTATGCAAAACAAGAGACTGTTTTTAGCTGCGAATTGCAACTGACACGTGCAAAATCTCTGAATACAACTTGTAGACAAGTGCGGTATTTTTTTATCAAAACTGTATCGGTATACGAGGTATTAAGCACGACTGATGTAACGATGTATTCAGAAATCGGTATTGTGTATCGCGAATTTGCACAGGCAGCGCGGCGCCACATTTTCATTAAAACAAGTTAACGTGGCGGGTGAAGGTGTCGCGCGCGGACGCGTAAACACGACGTTAATATCTCAGTTTAGAGCGTAATACTGCGACTCTATTACGGCGCGCGAATAGGTGAGCGCGTTTGTTTGTAACGCCTGTGTAAACTGGTAGGCACGTTTCTCCGTAATTCATACGTATATGCGGTGGCCCCGACGATAAAGGCAACGCGTTTTACAGCACCATCAGCTTTCGCCAAGAGGGATGAATTCGTTTAGGAAACCACGCGGAAACCATCGACCAAAATAGAACCGAGATATAGATCGAAACATATATGCAATCTTTCAGTAATTTCTTATTGTGTTTTTCGTCATTTATTCAAACTTATATTTTTTGTTAATAATATTAAGGAAAAGGCAAATCTTTGTGTTTTCTATCATTATATGCAGTAGCTACTTTTCATGATTTTTTGATTTTAATGTTTACTGCAATTATTTCATTTAGTCGCAAGTACGAAAGAGTATCAATATTTATGTGGTTAATATCTATAATCCTTCAAAGGAAGAATCTTTCATGTAACAGATCGTATGACGAAAATGTAAAAGTCTAAAGTTTAACTAAGGAAAATGAAGATGTAATAGAAAGTCCAATAAAAAGTTTATAGTGGAAACAACGCTTTCTTCGACGCTTTCTTGCTACTTCCCTTCCTTACTATCTCTCGTAGTCTCAAGGCATAAATTTAGGTTAATGAAGAGTACAACGATTATAAGTTAGCCGTTAGACATTTCCTCCGCAGTTTCATCAAAAACTGAAAAGTAACTAAGTTGGCATTTCAATTAAGTGCTTAACAAATTCGCAAGATCCGCTTCGGTCGATGCGATATTAATTTCGCGACATCGCATTGCTTCTATCTTAATTATTTCTTGAAAATTTTTATCTTGTCAGTGAGAAAACAACCAGAACAGATTTGAACATCCCAGCTGCCGGACCCGAAAGTGTGCGAGGAAGAACTGACTAAAGAGAGATTTATGAAAAATTAACCGCGTGAAGAGCAGGGCAAACGTGTTCGCGCAACTTCGAAGGCAAACTTTCGGCGCGGTTAACAGAGCGTCACACAATGTGAAGAGCACAGGTTGGCGCATTTGAGCGCGCATCCTTGCAGGATTTAACATGCCACTAACACTTACTGTGTGATAGTAGCTCGCGTGCATGAACAGTTCTAAATCGATCGGGTCGATCGATCGATCGATCGAAAACGAGCGAACTACGCGCCTGTACACAATGGCCCGCGCGTGTAAACGCGCCGGTGTAAACGCGTCGATAAACACGTAAGTCCACATCGTTACGCGCGACCACGGCCTTCGACAAGCTATGTCTCTCACGTCTGGCAAACTCTCTGTACCCGATTTTACGAAGATCTATGTTACGTCATGCATCGAGCGACCGGGATTAGCATAGTCATGCACGCGCCTGAGCATACTGTAAGATATTTTTTACTTCACTTGTTTTCGTCTATCGGCTCTTATTTCAAATTCTACTTGTAACCGATTTTGCTTGCCATCATCAACAACAATGCGGCGCGACCTTCGATTCGACACACCATCTCACTACCAACAGTTCGACAACCGACTCGGCTTACAATTTCGTCGAAATTAGGGAAGAATTCGACGCACGAATAAATTCAACAAAGTTTTATTTGACACTTTTGTTAATTAAATACACAAGCTGCGACTACGCGATTGCTCCGAGCGCGCGGCAAAATAGAAGCTGATGTGGCGGGCCTTTCAGGAAACATGCCGGTATCTAATCGTTTACTATGCGAAAAGATCATGACCGGCCTCGAGCCGGCTAGAAGTAATGAGAGGATAAGTGGCTTCACGTATGTAGTCGCCGGTATCTCAGTCACGTACCGATGGATTGCGAGACCACGGCAAAACGAGCCGCGAACCGACCGGTCTCATGTACGCGAAGTTTCTGGAATTTTCCGACGAATAAACATTGCTACTATCGACCAATTTTGATTCCAATCTCTCGATAGAGAGTGCAGCTACATGCCTTTGCCTCTTCTCAACTCGTCTACCCGCTTCGCTATCAATTCAATAATTTGTACCTCGCAAGCGGTTCGATATTTTTACACCGAAGTGACTAGAGTGGATGAAAGTGATATACCCTATGTTTCGTGAGATTTTCCAGAGATAGATCGTATCGGAAATGTTAGGTTGGAGTTTTTGGTTAAATTTACACACCGCGTGCACGGAATATATTGTGGATTAGCAATCAATAGTTGTATCTCGCTCGACTTATCATAAATTGCACAGCGAGACTTTGGTAATTGATGGCCGTAAGTGCTGTTGTGCAGATTTCACAAACTCAAACTCGCACTACTTCCCGTAGTGCTTGCAAAATTGAACGCAAGGTTAGAATTATACACGGAGTTTTCTTCACGTTGTCAATACGCGATAACGCGTTGGTTCGCCCTCGCTTGTTTGAGAAATCGATGAGTCGGCACTTACCAAATTGCTACTTGCATTTCCGCACGGAAAACAACGCCGGGTCCTAATTTCATTATACTACTCGCGCCTAGTCGGTGTTTATGAGAACAAAACGCCTTTCTGACATATATACGAACGAACGTTCGATTCATTCATCATGTTGAATCGAAAATAGCGGAAATACATGCATACATACTTACGTATCTCATCGCCGAAATTCTGCGATATAATCGTTTCATCGAAACTCATTCGGGCCGTGCATCAAACTCAATCTCTCCGAGCGTAACTTAACGCGCAAATTGCTTCTGCTCACGAAATTTTTTTCGCTCATACTCCGAGAAACATGGCTTCGATCCCCGAGCGATGAGTCG
>QVOB01008681.1:0-11051 GCA_014839585.1 Pseudomyrmex concolor | reverse complement strand
CCACATTTCTTATACCTAAGATAAATTTGCAATTAGAAATTTTAAAATCAATGAAATTACTAAACAATCGAGATAAGAAAAATCTACTTGCCATGTCCATGTTTTACAAAA
This sequence comes from Pseudomyrmex concolor, assembly GCA_014839585.1. Taxonomy (NCBI): domain Eukaryota; kingdom Metazoa; phylum Arthropoda; class Insecta; order Hymenoptera; family Formicidae; genus Pseudomyrmex; species Pseudomyrmex concolor. The sequence continues at coordinate 10,940 of QVOB01008681.1, read as the reverse complement.
GTGCTCGTAAATATCATGTTTTTAAGAAAAGCTATTTCGTACACGTTACTAACACAATAGTAGCAACTTACTAATATAAAGAAGAATATTTTTCAAGATTTAATAAGCAAACTTGACGATTTAATAAGCAGATTTAAAAAAACAGATTTAATAAGCAAAATTGAAGATTTACTAGCAAATTGACAACTAACCCCGTGTCACAACTAGCTCCGGTCTTCCCTATATAAACATCGCGTCCGTTTGTTCAAAAGAATTTTCTCCGAGTTCATTCACGAATTATTTATAACACTCACTTGTTCTTCGCTTGTGATCATATTAATATATATATACATATATATATATGGCCGTGACGGCTCAATAGCCGTAAAAAAAAAACGACCTTCTGCATTCGGTGTTTCAAAATAAATTTATGTTTCATAATTACAATATGATATAATTACAATATATATATATATAGTCACCAATGGCATCTTAGATGATCAAGGCAGCAGCTAATGCTGCAATCAATAATTACTGGTATATATCCCCGATGATTTATGTGCCGCTACATTGCCTGATGCTTGATGGCGGATTCCCGCGGTAAACGGCTGAATATAATTCTTGCTCGGTGTCGAATCAGTTGACATTTCATGCGAAAGGAAGAGAGTTTGAATGGAGCGCGCGCGTATTAACATTAAAAGTTTATTAGCGAATCTCGGTGTTTTCGACGTTAATCACGCATGTCAAATATCGATTTACGATTAATCGACCAAAGATTCCCGGCGCGAGCTCGCCAGCATCAGCCACATTTATATTGATAGCATACGTACGAGAATGACAGTTACACCAGCGGAACGAGGAGAATATACTGGCCAAAATAGAAACCGCGAAACGATGTACATCGATATAAATATTTTGCTTTGCCTCGTGTGCGGAGGAAGAAAAGATGAGCCGACAAGAGCGGGGCGGTAGTCAACGTGAACGGCGACAAGTGTCGCGACGAGGACGTCTGCCTCGGAGAAAAGTGAATCGTCGGTCGTGAAGGACGAAAACGGAAGGAAGGAAGATAAAGAACGGGATGCGATAGAGAATGAGAACGATGGAAAAACGAAAAGAACGAGGGGAAGACGGCGAAAAGTGTGTTTTTGGAGGGGACGAAGAAGAGAGGACAGATTGAAAGGAGAATGCGGCGAGGACGAGAAAGAAGGAAGCCGAGTGGTAGGTAGCGGAGAGATGGCGAACGAGACGACGCGCGCGTTGGAGGGCGCGCGAGAAAGACTGAGGGTGGCTACGAGAGAGAGAGAGAGAGAGAGGCTGCTGCGAGGGAAAACCGGTCCGCTTGCTCTGCCATCCGCCGATCAATACACTTCCACTGCTGCTGCGTACGGAGCCGTGAGGCTGGGCGGAGACGGGAGAGCCGAGAGAAAGCAGATCGGCACACGACATCGGCATGGCGTGGCGCAACGTGCGCTGCGATGCGGCGGCGTGGCACGACGCGGCGCGGAGAGACGCGCCGCGTTGCAATGAGAAAAAGAGTCTGAGACCAAACGAACTGACAGCCGCGCTGCGGCAAACGAGCTTTGGGGAAAATTAACAATGTCGGTGTATGTGGTTTTGCCGATACTATGTTAGGTCAGAATAACGTAATAATGGAGATGGATTTTATAATAAATTTTTTTAATATGTAGGTAATAATAATAATTATACTATTGTAAGGAATAAGAGTTGGTTTTTTATTCGTCGATAAAATAAAATAGGAACTTCTGAGAATATCTTAATAAGATACTTCTTAGAGATAGAGAGCGACAGGATAATCAAACTTCTCACTTTAAATGAGAAATTTTTGCAAAAATAAACTATCACGTATATCCTTTGAAGATCAATACACAAATTATTCGCTTGTACGGAAACTATTCGTCGGACTGCTCGTGATCGCAATTACTGTTTAAAACGAGTTTTGGCAAAAATTCGATCCGGTCTCTACTTTTCAGACTCGCTGATTAAGATGCGTGGTAATTGGGACAGCAAGCACTTGATCGGCAGAATTGTAACGCTATCTATACCGGTTTCGCTAATAATACATGACTCTCGTCAGCTCAGCTGTCCCCTATTGAGCCAAATATGATCGCAGAACGTTATTCTTTAGATTCTTTACAATATTAACTGTTGTTGTCATTATTAAAAATGTATATCGCGCGTGAAATGTGTTTTGTCAGTGTCGTTTTAGTATTCGTTCGCTCTCCTGACAGGCGATTTGTTGAAGTTTTGCTCAATGTGAGAGAAAAATTCTACGCGATACGCATAAAAGTTTTAAAAACGGTGTGGCGTGTGGCATCGCATCTCGCTTACGCTGCGTGTGCGCGAGAGAAAAATCTCGACATCGCCTCCCGCGTTATCGCATTCGTGGTATTTTTCTTTCTCGCGTTCTTGTTAAGTACTTTGCATTAAATATTTTGCCACAAAAACGGGATGAATAAATAACCGGAGAATTATGGATGTTTCAGCGGAGTGATGATTCGCAGCTCCGGCTGCGTATACCGATATTGATATTTAATACTTTGTTAAGAGAATTTTTTTAGAGCTTGCACGCGGGGAAAAATTAAAATAAATACGGTTTTATGATGAAAATATACATATATATCGCTAAGGAACACACGGCGAATCGAAATTTGTATATCGCAGTCGAAATCAAGTTAAAACTCATGTTTATTTATAATTTATTTTATTACTTTATCGTTTGAAGTCACGGATTAAATGTAACGCAACACAGATTTATTTAATTACCAAATAAAATATGTTATAAACATTTTAAATTATTTGTCTTTTGCACGATGCAAAATTCACTGCAATTTGTTTTACACGTCACGTAAAAGTAGAAATTTACTATAGAAGAAAATGTAACAGAGAGAAAGAAAGGGAAAAGAGAGAAGTGTTCTAAAAGCGATACCGACATAATAATAGTCCCGAGATAACAATTAAAAGTGCGAATGAACTGCTTTTGTTCGGCGCTCACGCCGTACAATAATGCTTTGTTCGCAACTTTGTCACTTCTCCGCGTTATCTCGTCGACGTATATTGAAACGATATATTCGTTACGTGTATTATTAATTTGTAAACGCGAGAGAGTGGAGACTGTGAAATTATACATCACAAATCTTCCCATCCTTTCTTCTATATAATTCCTCTTTTCGATTTAGCCGATTCCGCCGCACTTGCACAAAATGCACGGCCGAGCGAACGATCATTATTTTCGGATCAGTCGACTCAAAAATTGACTTACTATGCAATACTCAGCAAAATCGAGCTGTCCCGGGTACGGCTGATGCGCTTAGAAAATAATGATTTTGAGAGAGAGAAAAAAAAAGGAGAGAAAGAGAGAAAGACACATTATAGATACTTTAAAGTTTTCACCAGGAAAAAAGACTCCGCAAAATTCGTCTCGCGTTACAATTTGTCAGAGTGTCAATCTCACTTGCATCGTTTACCTACGCGCAAGATTTTAATCAACGCTCCTGTGATGCGCGCACAAGGAAAAACGGTATAGCAAGTTTCACGTGCGGCAAGTCACCTCACGAATAGAATTTGCATGCCGGCGCATGAGGCACGCCATGACCGAGTTTCCGCGAGGGTGATTCGGCGATTGCATACCCGGCGTGCATTTAATTCTTCAGCGTGACTGATTTTAATTGACGTTTCGATATATATTTTCGAGCGAATTAAGAGATGCGATATGCAAAGTCACTTATTTCGCGTGCGTGAAATACGAGAAACACGCGAGACGCGCGAAATGAGGTCGCCTCTCGCGAGACAAAGGTCACTCGGAGATAATAGCCGCGTGTGCCGCGCGTTAATCTTTTTCTTCGAATAATACGTCCGTTGGTGTGTGTTTCTTCTCCTCCCGTTTTGTATTTTATCCGTCGGCTAAGAAAAACATGCGAGACGTAATAATGTATCATTTCGACGAAGACTGTATATATAAAGCCAACACGAAGGACGTGCGCGCGTCGTAAGTTGTAAGCCGAAGAAGCAGCTCCCTGCTGTGTGAAATGAAATTTTAATAAGATTCGCGTAACATCCTCCACTGTATGATACGCGCGTGAGAAACGACGGTAAGATGTGTCTTTCTGAATCTTGTCCTTCTCTCACTCTCTCGCAAATATCTAACCGCCCACCCAAACTTTTTATGGCGATTAATTCGCTCGCTCGGGTTTTGCTCCCAAGTTTCTTCATGTTAATTGTGTATGACACATATCGGATTAAATGTTGCTTGTTTAATAATGTAATATTATACCACTTCCTTATAGTCATCGACGTCATTATATTCTTTGTAATGAAGCTTAATATCGCAGCCTTTAACTTTCGTTTTTAGTATAATAAAATAGAATACACATAACACACAAGACAGAGCGCGTATGTTAAGAAAAGTATTAAAAAAAAAATAGTCAACGCTAAAAAGTTCTGGCAAGAGCTCTGTTATAAATATACTGAAAAACTCTCATAGATATAAATAGAACATCATCAGCCTTTGATAGAATTATTCACATTATACAGAATGTAAATAATGAATGATTATTTCATAATATCCATATTATTGGAGCAATTATATTTTCTCTATGTATATATATTCACATCTCTCGAGGGATCTACTTCTACTCTTTTAATTTATTCAACACCTGAATGACCGGAGTAACAATCCTATTTATCCTATTTATATAAATATATTATATAAAAGACTGTGTATGAAATCTCTGATATAACATAAATATTATGAAAAAAAAATTGTTTCTTTCCGTTAAAGATTGAGAAAAAATGTTTACAAAAAACTCGCGAGAGCAGATGTTACGTGTGATTTTTCGTATCTATTATCGCTATTATGATTCCCTTCCTGCAACCTCTGTAGGGGCGTTTGGACGAGCGATAGGGAAGAGAATTGAGTGTTATCGGTCTCTCTTGGAAAACATTACGTCATATTTCACTCCGGCCGGAGCCGCACCCCGCACGCGCTATATTTCCCGTTTACCTGGCGCTATCGGCTTTAAACATCGTGTGCGGCGTAACCTTTCTTTATTATTATTAGCCTCGTCGTCGTCGTCGTCGTCGTCGTTATCATTACTGTTATCGGGTCCCATTGGCGTTATACTCCGATCTCGCGCATCTCGCGAAAAGCTGTGCCCGTTTATTGCAATCGCAGTCATTTAGCAAGCGTGTCGCGGCGTTAATTTCGAATAGCGACGATAGTTAGCCGATTTTGTGATAGTTACCGTCGTTGGCGTTTAATCCGCCTCGCTGAGATTTAATCTAATTTCATTTGCACTTTCTTCCGTGTGTAAATACATAAGATCGCTAATTATATGCGCAAAAATTTCCCGAGCCTCAGAATGTCAGCGCCAATATGAACCAAATACATCTATGTAGGTATGTATCACCTAATGAAAAAAATGGAAAAAATAAAACAACTTTTTCTCAACTATTAAAATAAATTTGTTCTATAAGTTGTTAAAACAATAGTGAAAAATGTATACACAAAGAAATTATTATACCATAATATAACTGTTTTTTATTGATTACTTAATTGTGTATAAATTTTTTTAAATGATTACATTAATGTTTATCGCGAGTTTGAACAACGATTTTATGTTAATTAAAATTTATTACACACGAAGATAAATTTCTTTGTGTTAACAGGGAAAAATATGTTGCACAAAGAGCAACGAGCAGTAGAGTGCCGTTACATTTACATTTTGACGGAATATATGATAATTTTTCTCTCTCTCTCTCTCTCTCTCTCTCTCTCTCTTTTTATTACCCCGTCCTGTTCTATATCAGAAATTGTCTTTGCGTGATGCCGCGCACTTTTGCCTCTTGTCGTCGTACATTTCAAGATTCAAATTTTACTCGCGAATGCAGAAGTATACGAGAAATGTGTCGTTCTCGCGCGCCAGTCGGCCTTTTGCGGCTTCCATCCTCTCTATCTTTCTGCTATTCCACGATATTGAGACGCGAGCGTTGAGCGTTGAGATTTTGTCAGGCGAGCGTCACTTTCCGCATTAACCGTCCCGTTGGGCCCGGGGAAGCTCGTCCGAATCCCGAAATGGAGGATCCTTGGCAAGCGCCATACATACTTCCATAGACCGCGTGCGCTACCGCGGGATCAATGTGTAATGCAGGTAGATACGAAAAAGAAGATTGGTTGGAAACGGAATTTAGAATCTTCCGGAGGCGAAAGAAAACGCGGAGATTCGCGGTGGAAAGACGTTCGTAGATAAGAGAAAACCCGCTACGTCTTTCTATCTCATGCATATCTTTTCTCTCTCTCTCTCTCTCTCTCGCATCCGATTTTCAATGGGAAATTATGCGCGGAATTTGCAATCGAAATTCTCGCTGTCCGGTTTTGTAACGACACCACAAAGAAGGTTCGAAACAAAGACACATCAATTTAACTTGGGCGAGAAAGGTCCTAATTGTTCATGTTAATGTCAGACCCGATGATGTCAGACCCCATTTACTTGTACACACGATGAACTGCATGAGACAATGACCTTCGTAATTGACGAGATGCCGCGACTATTAAGATTCCTTGTCGGAACGTGCCTCATTTTAGACTCGACCGCACACTTTCGTTTTTTATCTGTGTTGATGTCGTTTATAAAATTAATTAGGCTTTGTTATTAAGTAAACGAGCTTTACATAAAAGTAAAGTCGTGTGCTTGTCAAAAGTGAGATATCTAAGAGTGACAAGAATATAATGGTATTATGGAAGAGACATTTATATAAAATATTACGATATAAAATAATATTATACATAAATAAATATAAATAAATGTAAATTAAACGCATTAATAATGTAATCAGATTATTAGTTTGCAAAGAAATATTTACAGTGTAAATTCTTTACGGTATAAACCAAAGAAAGAGAGAGAGAGAGAGAGAGATATTAATTATATATTAAAGTATTATTAAAGTTTATTTAGGTTTTTAAGAATAACCTATATTACTTTTTTAGTTTTAGTACTATATTTAGCAACTAATTATGTTGCGCATAACACTATTTAAAAAGAGTACGATATGCACTGAGCTATTCTAAGAATGGAGGACTGCTTGTTATCATAGGACAGATTTATCCAACCGGTTCTTGCATGTTACAACGGGAGTAGGTATATAAATGTCGGTCGTTATGTAATAAACTTTCTTTTAATTTTTATAGACAGTATCGACACTTACTCGCTATTATTATTTGAATACTATTTGAAACATAGTATTCAAATAATATGCGCTACACTGTATCCCTCTATATACAAATAAATAATATTTCTCTATTAGAAAAACAGTTTTCATTAAATTGTTTTTTACGAGAGAAGCAATTTTATTTGCACTTTTTTTTTTAATTTAATTATATTTTTTCACTTTTACGTCGTGACGTCTTGATGCAAATCGCGTTATCGCAACTTTTTTTTTGCGTGCATTTGCGCGTAATCGGGCACAGGTTTTTTTCTCGCGCAAAAATAGCTAAAGCCAAGTCGAAGAGATAGAGCTGGGTATTGACCAGTTTTTCGCTGTTGCACGACCTTCCGTTGTGATTTCGATATTTCCAGATTGGAGGCCACGGCTTTCTGCACTGTCAGCTCGTTCTTCTTTTCTCCTTCTTTTCTCACGGCGGCGATGAGAAGAAGACCGGTAATCAACGCTCGAGAAACTTGACGGAGCAAGCAGGTTGCCAAGACGGCGGCGTGCCGGGCGGGTCCGTCTCGATTTACGGAGGCGAGCGAGAGCTCGAATTTCGGGAGAGGTATACGTGCGCGTGCGCGAGCGAGCGTACGAACGAATGAACGATGCTGGAAATATCACACGGAGATATCGATATGCGCGGAATAATAAATCCAAGCCGCCACGCCTGTCGAGGGAGTGGAGCTCGGGAATAAATCCGGCGAGAGCGAGTGGTACGATTGATGGTTAAACGCGGCTTCCTAATGCATCGGCACTCTCGTCGCGCGCACGAGCCGAGGAATCGTCCACGTTATTATTACGTATCGACGCAAAATGAGATCTTCGTTACGAAAGATTTGTGCGCGAAAGATGCAAATTACTTTTCTACTCACGCGATGGAGCTTTACTGATTGTGAATTAAAAGTTATTTTGAATCAAGCAAAATATATTTTCTTGAAATTTTCTCTCTCTCTCTCTCTCTCTCTCTCTCTCTCTTGTTTTTGATTGAACAAATTGTTTATTTTATTTAAGCAAAAATAATTTCAAATAAATATGCATATTACACATCACACATTATTTTTTATCTATACATTTCCTACGTTTAAATATCGCTTTTGTAAAATAAATAATATCATTTATTAATTGAAATATATTTTTTTTTAACTGAAAAGTGTTTTAGAATTAATTCAAGTTGTTTCTAACTTGAAAAAAAAAATGCATTCTCTCTCTCTCTCTCTCTCTCTAGCACATAATATATATAATTAAAATATAAAACTAGTTGGTTAAAAATTATACTCCTAAGCATATAATAAATATCGATTAATAATATTAATAATAAAATTTATTTAAATTAAAGAAATAAATAAATAATAGTTTTAATACGAATAAACGTCAGTAGCAAATTGTTTTCTTGAATAAAATAAAATTTTATTTCAAAAAAAGGAAAGATATTTTTTCTTTCAGTGTTTCAAATGTTCTAGATCGAATAATGATTTGTTCACATTATAATGTATGTGTAATACGTACGTATATCTTGTATAATATTAAATTATATGAGAAACTTATATTTCGCATATTTACCGTTTTGTCTATGAAAAAAAAACTCATAATGCCAATTTTATTGTTTTTTATTGTTTTAATTTTATTACAAATAAAAATCTCTGAAAAGAAGAGTTATTTCTCTAAGAAAATATCTAATTTATTAGAAGGACATAGAGAGAAATACTCTTCACATTTGTTCCGTACCTCGTAACCGAGACTTATAGCCTTTTGCAGCGCTATTGCTCACGATACATGTACTGTTCCGCAACGAGAAATTGTTTTCTGCGAATGTGACACTTATAGCTACGTGTTCGTGTGAGCGCAGTCTTCGCTCGCCGCTGTGACTGATTTTCTTCTGCAATATATATATATTGTATATATTGTATATATATTGTATATATATATATATATATATATATATATATATACACGTGTATTATGTACACGCGTTTTTCTTCCAATTCATTTTTCGATATTCGAAAAAGAGAATCCGCAAGTACTTTTTATAAAAGAGAAGATTTTGCACTTCTTCTTTTTTTTTTTTTACTCGCAACTATTTCGAGCGATATCGAGTGAGAAGAGAGAATATACGAGAAGGGCGATACGCATTTTAATTAAACGCACGTAATTTTTAATAAAAAGCTCAGCTTACTCTGGTGCGTGCAACGAGGCTCAAAGCATAACGATATATCGATCGTATCGAAGTGACGTTAGAAAAAAAGAATTTCAAAAAAAATTTGTCTCTATAATTAACCTTCAAACTGCACACGTTTTTTTTTTTTTTTTGACACCTATTCGCAAACCAGAGTCGTTTATGTCTCATTGTATTTTTCTCTATGTTAAAGTTATAAAAAAATTCTGAAAAAAATTTATGTAATATCTTTAAACCTTCAACTTTACAGATCGATCAAAATAGTTTGGAAAAAAGTAATTGGTTTAAATAATTTTTAAATATAAACGAAGTAACTCGAGTGTAGTAACTTGAAATGTCGTTTTGTTTAAAAAATCGTAACTTTCCAGGAAATTGACCAAAATGAAAAAAAGTGCTTAAATTGAAGATAAAGGTTGCTTTCATTTTAAAAAAATTATGCTATTGCATTTTATTAAATATTTTTGATTTTTTGTTTTCTTATTTTTAAAAATTTCGTTTTGTCACTGTGGTCGAAGTTGTATCTGGAGATCTGAAATTCGACCGTTATATTTCTTCTTCTATACAACTTTTTTTAGGGCGAGGTTCCCTCTCCCTTTCCTCTTCTGTAAGTTATAAACGCAAGTAGATTATGCGAGGACACCAATGACACTCTGGTTTGAAGATTAATAACTTATCACCGATATACGCGTGCCGAAAATCTAGCGCGGTAAAACAATTAGATCGAACTATCGGGTGACGTGAAAGATCCGCAGATTAACGAATGACCTCGGAAACATCGCCGAGAATGGGATGGATAATCTGATCGGCGAAAAATAAATGGGGGAAAGGAGAGTTCTTTTAAAAGTGAGTCTCTCCCATCGAAAGAACGTCGCTTACCCTCTCGCCGTTCTCTCGTCTTTCGCTTTCCTTCCACTTGTCCCCGTCCGCGACGCTGATTGGACATTGACAAATGTTCGTATATACGCCAACATCGCCGACAAAACGAGCGTTATATCGAATGAGCAACTCCCGATGTTCCCGAAAGAAGAAAAACTGTATCTCTCTCGATCGCGCGTTCTTCCGGCCTTGTGCTCGTTCGCGCAGTCTCACGTAACTATAGATATGTATGTATCCGTGCGCTTAAAAGCCCTACTTCTCCCGCTGTGATATCGATGAGATCTCATCGGCGACTATTATCCGTTTTGAAATTGAGTTAAGACGTAGAGGTGATTCTCGAGAACACACGTATATACAACGTACACACTGGAGGAAGATGGATTAAGTCATTTGCATTCACGAACTTGCACATCTGGCCGGTATCACCGTAGTAGTCGTACTAAGAGAAATATGTTTTGTTATACAATGGTAGTATTAACTAACTGCGCAAATTTAATTGCAACCCAATAATATTTTTACAACAATTAGTTCTTTTAATATAAAATTGAAAACAATCTGTGGTAATTAATTTTTCATTTATCAAGAGACGCGGTGGTAGCCGCCAAGTACATAAAAGTATCCGCTGAATGAGTGTCACTGTCAAGACGCTGCCGTGTATCTTATCTCGAGTTTTTACTCGGCGAATCTT
>QVOB01008675.1:0-21624 GCA_014839585.1 Pseudomyrmex concolor | reverse complement strand
TGAACGCCGCGATACTCCATTTGTCTGTGTTCCAAAACTCGCTGCTTTGTAGCAATCAAACGTGATTGGCTCTTACTTTTAGAACCAATAAATCAACGTCGTGTTTACAAGACGACAACTCAGGAAGTGTTCTGCTGAACGCGACCTATTATTGATGCCACATATTCGATACTGGCAGTAAATTCTGGAACGCGCACCTGTCACAACCAATCGAGATGAACCACATGGATGCATTCGAGTTGACTCGTGGGAAGTTGAGAGGGACAAGACGCGTTGCGTCAGCTGAGCGCGTAAGCTGAAGTAGCATTGCCGTCGTATACGAGAGATAAGCATGATACAAATCGCTGTCAAGGATTACGAGAAACGAAGGGAAAAAAGATGCAAGTTTATATTTACGAGATTTACAAGTATTATGCAAATGCTGCTCACGTAAGTGCCAAACGCAAAGATGCTATGGATGTTATAACAACAAACCGTCTCGTTTTCCCTCTCGTCTTTGCCGCTGGAATCGCTTTTGCTGTGATCGGCACGTTGCTGTCACGATACATACGCGGTTTGTCTATCGATGCTGCAGGTGAGCGTAGGTTTTCGCACCGATTCTCTGCCACTAATGATATTGATTATTTATTAATAACATTATGGTTTTGATTACACAGTCTTCGCAAGTTTTAATGGAGAATCATTATTCTTTCTAGACTCTCCTTCAAAAGTGTTCATTCCTCTTCCTGCAGAAAATTTCTTAAATGTCTACGATGACAACACGCTCAGTGATTCACTGGGCAGCACTGAACTGGGTAAAGTGATCGAAATTCAGGACACAGCCACGTCAACAGCGGAGGCTCTAACATCTTTGCATTTGGCATTGGATATGAAAATGTCCGGCAAACAGAAGAAAGCTATAAAGTTGTTTCAGCATGCGATGGCGTTGGCGCCTCATCATCCGGATATCTTAAATCACTATGGAGAATTTCTGGAGTACACTGAAAACAATGTGATTAAAGCCAATGAATTTTACGTGCGTGCTTTAACTTATGAGCCCAATCATGAAGGCGCTTTGATAAACAGTCAGAGGACAGCTCGTGTTGTTGAGGAACTTGACAAAAGAATGCTCAGACGACTCGATGAAAAGAGAAATGCACTGTCAGCGATACCTGAACACGATACTGCATTGATACGTGCCAAGAAGGAGGCTTACTTCCAACACATTTATCACACAGTTGGAATTGAGGGAAACACTATGAATCTTGCGCAGACAAGAGCTATAGTGGAAACACGCATTGCGGTTGCTGGGAAAAGTATTGATGAACACAATGAAATCCTCGGATTAGACGCCGCCATGAAATATATCAATGCGACCTTGGTTAACAGGCAAGTTTTAACATGATGCAGTAGACTCATAAATACAATATTGTCATTGTTTTGCTATTCTCTCTGTAAATTTTAGAGTAGGGTCCATTTCTATAAAGGATATATTGGAGATACACAGACGTGTGTTAGGACACGTAGATCCTGTTGAAGGTGGTGAATTCCGAAGGACTCAAGTGTATGTTGGTGGTCACATACCTCCTGGCCCAGATGACATACATTATTTGATGGAAGAGTTTGCGCTATGGTTAAACAGTGAACGAGCTATCAGAATGCATCCAGTGAAGTAAATCAAATTTGTTATTTTCTCACATATTTCTATCTGAAACTTATGTACGAGAAATTTATCGATAAATGTTTCTTTGCAGATACGCAGCTCTTGCGCATTATAAACTAGTACACATTCATCCGTTTGCCGATGGAAATGGCAGAACGTCCCGCTTGCTCATGAACATGATTCTCATGCAAGCCGGATATCCGCCTGTTATTATCCATAAGCAACACCGTCATAAGTATTATGAGAATTTACAAATAGCGAACGCCGGAGACATAAGACCATTCGTGAGATTTATCGCAGAGTGCACGGAACAAACTTTGGATTTGTTTTTGTGGGCGACTAGCGCGTATTCTCGGCAGGTTCCTGCTCTGAGCCAAGAGACTCTGTTTCCAGAAAAACACAATACAATTTTCCTGGGAGATGATGAGAGTAGCGAGATTTTAGAAGACGATTGATAAGTAGGCATTTTAATCGAGATCTGAAGTATTTTTGAGACCAAGGAACTTTTAACATTATTTGTATTTAAGATTTATTTATTAATAATTATAATTGTAAAAGTAATCTTCAAAGACTAGATGTGATAAGAATAAGTGCTGAATATTCACTTAAATTAGTCCAATTTTTTAACAAACTAAAATATTAAGGCAGAAGATTTCATCATTGCGTTTTCTTCATATCACACAGATTTGAATAGCTATCAAATAGATTTTCTATAAATTCTATATGTAGATTCTATATTAATTATATATGTCTTCTATAGTAACTTCTATTCGATATATGTATAAGTAGGTATATTCAATATTTTTGTCATACGTCAAGAAAAGCAACAATGAAATCTCAGCCTGATAGTGCGACAGAGCTAAACCACTTCCGCTCTGTACTTTGTTATTCATATAAGTTGTTATTTACAAGTTGTCAATTAATTTTGTTCTGCATCGATGTAAATATGAATCTTCCATTGTGATGTATAGAAAATAATATAAACAATTACAAACTATACTAATTTGTATCAATTTTGAAGTGCAAATTACATACCGTACAGATACAGTGGAATAACTCAAGATATTTTTCATATCTATGCTGAAAGAGAAATCAATGACATGTAAAATAAAATGTCACACTGTTTAGGGAGTTTTACATCCCGCATCATTGGTAGAGTATGTATGCACTTATACAAATTCGCACATAGTTTGAAGAACCTATGTCGATTTTTTGTTTGTCGATTTGTTGTCGATCATTGTTTATAATTTAAGATTATAAAAAGAAAGAAAACTGAGACATTGTGTAAAGAAAATTATACTCGAATTTATTTTACTGTAACGGTTGTGTTAGAAGTCTTTTCATGTTCTTGATCTCTCCAAAACTTCAAACGTGGCGCCTTTGCATGTAGTTCGTCGTTTCCGGAGTCCACCTGCTAGACGGCGCTAAGAACTATCTCTACTTGGCTCCAACAAGCGAGTTTGTCTTCCGACTCGGAAGTTCCGAGAACAAGTGCGGAGAAGTGAGCAGCAGTACTAGCAGTGGAGCGAGAGAGATCCGTGAGTAAGGGCAGAACGACGCGGGATGCAAAATTGATTCGAAGAAACTTTGAACATCTTCCATCCATGTTGATCGGCCGTCTACTCGGAATTGTTGATGGACGTTTCGCGCGCTAGTGGCCAGCACAGCAGTTGACCTGCAATCAATAACCCTAAAGAGCGCTTTTTGTGCTGGTCGAGGGGAATATCATAATGGCGAAGAGCGTGGCGTCGAGAGCGATAGACTGCGGGAGTGGGAGACAGTGGTAAAAACAACGCTGAATAGAGCCTGGGAGTCGCGCGTAAGTGAACGAATATCCCGAATGAAAGAGCGTATCGCGCGCATAGTGTGTTTTCGCGTGCCGATTCGAGGAAGGGTGTAGGCTGTATGTGCTTCCGGTGCGCGTCAGTTTTTTATATGCCGCAGCAGCCTGGCGATCTCTTCTCGCGAAAGACCGCGCACCACGCAGTGCAATTAACCTCGCGCGCAGTGCAAATCTGTTTGTTGGTCTACTTGATTTGCGCGTTTGCGTTAAAACTTAATTTTTCTCACTTTGCGCGCTTGTTAAGAGCAATCATCTAAACTTCAAGAATAGCGTTAGTAGTAAGTAAAGATAGCAAGATTTAAAACTTTTAATTAAGCAAATCTGTGTGACAGATAGTTTTTTATGTACAACTTGTTAAAATTGATTAATCTTACTAGAGTATTTCAATGTTTGCTTTCAAAATTTTTTTCAAATTATCATTTATATATAAAATTCGATTTTCTGAAACTGTTTGGAAAAAATAAATAATTTGAATTTAACATCTATTAACTGACTTTCATTCTGGTTTAACAACAAATTACAATATTTATGGGATTTTGTTCTTTGTCAGTGAGTTAACATAGCAGTGGGAGGAGACATACCAAAACTCTCATATTCCTATAAAAATAGCATCACAAAAATTCAGATCGGCGACTGACGATGATTCCAAATTCATGCTTTGTCCAGTGGTGTTATCTACAGTGTGTATATATATATATATATGTATATATAAAAATATATAAAAATACAATATAGAATATAAAACTTTGTGTAACATTAAATATATTTTTAAGTAATTTGTACAGTACATTCTTATTTGCAGTTGTATCTTTACAAATTTTAATAAAAACATTGTTATAGTTTTTGTTAAGAAAAGTGTAATTATAAATATTTTTATATATAAATATTTACAAATTATTACATTTAATTAAGAAATAAATCAATGAGCCTGAAAAAAAGATAGTATCTGTATTATTATAAATATATGATGTGTTACTCTTATTTTTTAAAATTAAATAAACTGAAATTTTTTTATTAAAAAAATTAAAGTATTGTCTATATGATTTTAGATTGCTGATGAAGGAATGTATTCCTTATAAATCTAGGCAATACTTTTGCCTAGCCCTAGCGTTCAATTAACGCACTGATTGTCAAATATGGATGATGAAGAAGGAACTTCCAGTTCTGGACCAATGTCTTCGTTAAACAGTTTGTTTTCATTTACCAGTCCAGCAGTGAAAAAACTGCTTGGTTGGAAACAAGGTGATGAAGAAGAAAAGTGGGCGGAAAAAGCAGTAGACTCTTTAGTGAAAAAATTAAAGAAACGCAAAGGTGCAATTGAAGAATTAGAACGAGCACTAAGCTGTCCTGGCACTCCAAGTAAATGCGTGACAATTCCTAGAAGCTTAGATGGCAGATTACAAGTTTCGCATCGAAAAGGTCTACCACATGTGATATACTGCAGAGTTTGGCGATGGCCGGATTTGCAATCGCATCACGAGCTAAAGCCGCTAGAACTGTGTCAATATCCCTTTTCCGCCAAGCAGAAAGAAGTTTGCATCAATCCTTACCACTACAAGAGAGTGGAAAGCCCTGTGCTGCCACCGGTATTGGTTCCTAGACATTCGGAATATGCTCCTGGCCACTCACTGTTGCCGTTTCAACAATTGACCGATCCGAGTATGCCGCACAATGTGTCGTATTCGTCGAGCGGCTTCAACAATACTGGATCCACAGGTGCGGTTAATCCTACATCGCCTATGTCTTCGGTTGGTTCGGTTCCAAGCCCAGGTAGCGCAACGCTACCGAATCCGCAGAGTCCGTACGGCACTAATGGATTGCCAGAAACACCACCACCAGCTTATTCACCGCCGGAAGACGGATCGCAGACCGGGCAAACTTCAGCATCGGATTCTGTTCCGATGGATACCACTACGTCAATTGAAACAGCTACCCCTGTCTGTTACCAAGAACCGCCTTATTGGGCTTCGATCGCTTACTATGAGCTGAATTGTCGAGTGGGTGAAGTGTTTCACTGTCAGACGCATTCCGTGGTCATCGATGGCTTTACAAATCCAAGTAACAACTCTGATCGTTTCTGCCTCGGACAGCTGTCTAATGTAAATCGAAATTCCACAATAGAGAACACAAGACGGCATATAGGAAAAGGCGTGCATCTGTACTATGTTGGGGGCGAAGTCTATGCCGAATGTCTTTCGGACTCGGCAATATTCGTGCAGTCCAGAAACTGTAATCATCATCATGGCTTTCATCCTAGTACAGTTTGCAAAATTCCGCCGGGATGTTCGTTAAAGATATTTAACAATCAAGAATTTGCCCAGCTTCTCTCGCAAAGTGTAAATCATGGTTTCGAAGCTGTTTATGAGCTGACAAAAATGTGTACGATCAGGTACTTCAACTTACCGTATCTATACTTTTATGTAATAAATACAATTATTTTTTAACAATACAAAATGTATTCATTATTGTTTATAGAATGTCTTTCGTGAAAGGATGGGGTGCTGAATATCACAGGCAGGATGTTACATCCACGCCTTGTTGGATCGAGGCACATTTGCACGGACCTTTGCAATGGTTAGACAAAGTGTTAACTCAAATGGGCCCACCCCACAATGCCATAAGTTCTGTGTCATAACGTGCAGAAACCATGCATGGAATATACGTTAAGAGAAAAGGACAAGTAATTTTGATGCATAATGTTTCTAAATCTAAAGATGTTGGTCTCTTTTTCGCCGTAAATATGTGAAAATTACTCGAGACTGTACACAAATATGCTCGACAAAATAATTACAGCTGTAAGATATGTAATGCTTACATAAAAGCTATAAAAACAAGAGATAATTACAAAATTGAGACAAATATTTAGAAAGAATATACAAAGTTGTAAGAAAAACTTGTGCAAAAATAGTATGTAACATGGTGATCTCTGGGAATTATCGTGATTGCCGATTATATACCCATGCGTAGAACCTATAAAACTGTTTTTGGCTGTTATCTAGGAAAACATTATTACATAAAGATAACAATATATATGTGCATAAGAAGAAATATTTTTCAAATCTCTATGCATTAGTTGTATAATAGTTTATTTTATACGGAGACTTATAAAGATATTTGTCAGTGTTTTATTTACAAATTGTTTATTAGATGATCTTAAGATTTATTGTGACGATAAAAAAGAACGAAATCAAATATTACAGCTGCTTGACAAAGAAAGAAAGTTCTCCAAATTATAGGAGAGAAATTGTTTTTTCTTCATAAGGACAAAGTGTAAATGATTATGTATCTGTTAAGTTACATATGTGTGTGTGTTTTAAAGTACATTTACGTCTACGTAGATCTATGTAAGTCAAGAATTTATTATTAAATAACTGCTCGCATGATGTAGTGCTTTTGATGATAAAACAATGCGATCTACGTTTCAATTAATGTGTCGGATGCTGATCTCACGTTGACTACCGGAAGTTAACTGCGTCCAATGATATATTTAAACGTCGAGTACATTAATCTGTACAAAGATGATTCACGCTTTTGCTCCATCTGTGCATAAGAATAAATTGCATTGTACTCTTCTCAATTTAGCTCGTACTGCGCACCAATTCATACGATGCTTTCTTGTATTTTTTAATTCTCGAAAACAATATTTAATTAGATAATCTCTCTCGCGTGTTATAAAAGAAAATTAAAATATCAAATTTTATATATATACATGCGTATATACTTTATATGTATGTATGAATTATATAACATGTATTATATAATATATATATAATATGTATTTCCTGTGTGTATACATACTATATATAAGATTCAATGTAATAAAATTTTATGTACATATATATATTCTATATAAGAAAATATTGTGTCATACATATGTGTATGTGTATACAAGTATATGTGTAACGAAGACGTCGTCGATCAATATGTTATTAGCTCGATTTGAGAAAGTATTGCTTGTCTAAAAAAAAAGGTTTTACTAATTAATTGGACTTGATATCAATTTTATTACTTTTTTACATTACAAAAGGTGCCAAAAGAGAATAGAATGTTTGCACACATTAATTTTAAGCTTTGTGATATTTTATCAGAAAACTGCAATTCTTGTTTCGTGCGTAATCATGTTCTGAAAGTGTAATCAGTGGTATCTTGAAAGTACATCGATGTCTTTGTAGTAGCCATCAGATATTAAATCAGAGCTGATAGAATTTTTTGAATCATTTTCGGAGTTTATACCATACAGTTGTAAAAATCGATTTAAAAAACTGCAAGAATCTATCAGGTCTGTATTTAAACAGTGCCTAACTAGACAATATATTATCTTGTTTCACTGCCGTTTGCTGTCATTTGTTTACCGATGTGCCTAGCTGTAATTATTGGTCGCGCAACGGGAGTTGCGATGTTTCTCAATGATTCGAGTTTTATGATTAGCCCTTTTTTCTCATTCGCTGAAACGTTTAACAATTGAGAAACATCACAACGTGTTGTGTTCTATTGAACGCGGCGTTTGCTATTCAATTAACTTAGCAAATTTTTGATAAACAAAAGAAAGTACTAAGAAATAAGAGATGTGTATTTGCCTAATTAAACAAAATGATAAAAGAAATTAAAATATAACTTAGAGAATTGGATTATATGATTATTAGATTATACTAACATCTATATATATATATATATATTTGAAACAAAAAAGATTGACTTGAAATTTCTAAAGTTACCGATAATGGTTGGTACAAACGTAAAACATCGATTAAGTGTTATTTTCCAAGTTTTGCGTGATTGCGCTACTTATATAAATAATAAAGACAATAATCGACAATTACGGAAAACAAAAGAGATAAGATGTATAAAATATGTTCTGCTTGTTGAGAGAATCGGTACTCTACGTTCCGTAAACGAAAAATAAAAAGGCAGCGGAAAAACACTGCTGGATGATTATTTTGATTCATTTTTCGGTTGATTTTTCTCTTTCTGCGAGATTTGATCAAATTTTGCATGAGAATTTCATTGAGATAAACGTACAAGTTAAAAGTCTTTTGTAGCGATCATGCTGCATCATAGTTTTTGTCGATGAACTATCGAAATCAACGAGAATGTGACATTTGTTCAGTACATTGAGTTCTGTCACGAGCACGATGCATTACTGTAGTGCTAAGTATGCGTATACATATATATGTATAGTTTCTCATATGCAAGATTACTCTTATATTTCATGTTCTCGTCGTCTTATTTTCTTGCTAATTATAAGTGAATTATTGTGAATTATTCGCGAAGCCCGTTTACAAAGCAGCCTTGTCTAATATTTGGGACATGATTTTCGAAACAAGACTTATTTCAATATTTCTGAAATAGTTGTGTGTGTGTGTGTGCGTAATCCTCTCGAAGATAAAACATTGCTTTGTTGCCGCCCAAGTTCGTGCCTTGGATGTCTTTTACATTACGTAGTTATGCATGTAAGACATTATTATATATATAATGCGCCTTTTCAGAAGAGTGTACAAGAGTAGCAAGAATATTATATTTAGAAGCGCACAAAGTTTTTTACCGGAAAAAAATTGTAGAAATTTCCAAATGTTCACTTGAAAAATAAATACGTACAGTTTAGTATTTTTACGCTGTCACAATATGTTGTACGCACTATATGTATAAGTTAGCATTAATCATTGTGCCTAATGTTGACTTTTAGTTGTCCGATATATTTATTTGCAATGATGGCGATTCGATGTATAATCGTAAGAATCAGATTTTTAGTTGAAACTTCTTCGAAAATTCTCGTGCCTTGCAAAGATTATAAAAGAAATCGAACGCTTCTTTGCAACAGTACATTTAACAAAAAACACAATACTTTTATTTTATGTACATATAAATACACACACACACACACGCGCGCGTCGCAGTATGATTTAGAAAATTTGTTTATCGGTTCTAGAGCAGCGCTTGGTTCCTTTTATAGAAGAGCCATGAGGAATATATATAAATAGATAAGCGATTGTGTATGTGTGTGTGTGAGAGGAGCGATTTGAAAACGGGCTCGCGATATTTCTCAGTGACTGTACATATAATTTTCGTGCGAGAGCGCGACACGTGTCTTCGAAATCCATTCCACGTTATATGCTATTAGGGAAAATAATCGGATTTGTTTTCTATTTTGCACAATTTCTCGCTCATGTGGCTGCATCGTGACAGCGGCAACGTAGGCACACGAGATTTTCTCTCTATCTGTACAGCCACCTCCTCTCGTGAGAGAATAATTTTATTTTGTAGAACACGATAGAGTAAGACTATAACAGAATTCAGCGCGCGGCCGCACAAGCACGGCGTGTAATACATTTTATTTCCTTGCCGCAACTTTTCTTTTTGTTAAAAAAGACATGTACAGAGAATGATATTTTAATCATATATATATATATATATATATATATATATATATGTATAATGTGTGTAGTAAGAAGAAAAAGAATAGTTATATGTAACATGTTGCACAGTAAGGGAACATGTTGCTCGTCGGAAACCTAGATAGTTGAATAGGCTGTGTACAGGGTATACTTCATTATATTGCGGAAATGTGTATAAATGTGTTTTTGACATTTAACCAAGTACCCTGTATGCTAAATGTATAAAAGATGATTTTATCGTTGTTGCTCGACAAAAAACATTCAGATGCTCGGCAGAAAATATGTGTACGAGATGCTGGAGAAATTCTTACAATTAGAATAAGAGTATTTGTGACCAGATTGTGTATTGTTCGATATATAAAATTTATATGCATTCACACTCAACGGACAACGCGTTTTAATCACGCCTATGATGTCTACACATGCATTTTTGGTAATCATTTGTCTTGTGCAGCTCTAAGTACGAAATAAAATTTAATAGCCTACCTGTGTAATCCATGTGCAATTAAATACGATGGTTCTCGATTCACATTTGTACGTTTGACACGATCTCTATTTCTCCTGTCATTACTCGAAACAAATAATGCGACATAACGCAAATAAAAACAAAACTAGGTGTAGGTTTTTGGCAAATTATAAAAACTTTTTAAAAACACTTATTCTTTACATAGAATTAGTGCGGGGTCTTTTGTACATCGATCAGGATGAGCAGTATAACGCAATATTTATTTTTCAATTTGATTTATTTCATTCATAAAGCAACAACGTGACACCTCTCTCTCTCTCTCTCTCTCTCTCACATGTACTCAAAATCTCTGTGCACATCGAATTAGAGTAATTCAGGGACTACCAAGTGCGACATACAATGGGAAGAAGGGCTGGGAACGGGGAATATGTCTGTCTCGTGTTTAATTTCATTCACATCTCTCCTTCCGCATAAATTATTCAATTTATAAAAAATAAGAAGTATATTGATATCTTTCGATTATATTGAGCTATTACGCCACTATTAAAAAAATACTATATTTGACATGGTAAAACGCGATTTTTCAGTCTAAAAAAAGTTCTTGGCCAATTATAAATCTCCACGAAGAAACTAGTCTATGTTTGAGCTACAGTAGTTGTAAATTACATCAATGTTTGATGTTTGTTTATTAAGGCGACACATATATTTAGCGGTGATTGAGTTACGTTGGATATGTAACGAAGAACATAAATTTTTTCTTTAAATAGCTTAAAATGAAGTAATAATAGTACACATTTTCGAGTCATAATAAATATTTGATAAATATGTTAAATTAAATTTAAAAAATGTGCCATCGGCGGCAGATATAACTATCTCATTTGCTTTTGATTTAACAGTAATTTTAAACAATTTCTTTACAACTTCGAGCGTTTTATATATAAATATATATAGATGAATATTTTATACATTTATATAAAAATCGTACCTCGGATCAACAGAGAGAAATATCAATATCTCATTTATTCCTACTTGCGCGTTATTCTCGTTATTTTTCTTTAAGTTTTTCAAGACAAAATGATGTTTCGAGTTGTAATTAGAAAAGAAGATAAATGGTTTTTCTCTATACACATTTATATATTTAAAATCGTACGTGATTATTGTTGTTGATTCGCGAATCCACGCACGAGGATTTTTACGCGTACACAGAAAACCATGAGCGTTTTAGGTCAATGTTCAAAACAGATGCTTGTGTAAGAAAGATACGCGTGCTAATATTCTTAACTCTCTATGGTTTCTAACATCGCGAGAATTTAGAGAAGTAAAAAGATATCAGAAAGTAGAATTTGTATTATTTCAGATTTTAGAAAATAAACTTTTGTTTATCTAGACAAAATGTGTCCATAGAGCGTTAAGGTTGGCGCGATGTTACTTCGTAGCTATAAATTCTGGTAAAAATCGACGGTATTCTCTTGGACGTATTCGCAATGAAGCTTACACGCACGTTGAGATCGCTCTGCCAGTGTATTGATTAAGTAGAGTAAGGAAGAAAACACAAGAATATACGTTGTGACAAATCAAATAAAAATTTTAATCTCATACTTTCAATAACGTAAGAAATGACCGTTTCACGCCGTCGACGATATTAATACTAAGAAACTTAAATATCCTGGTTCCGGATAAGCGCCGCAGTGCAGTTTCTTTCTTACGAGCTAAGAGTTACATTCTCTTCGAAATCAGTCGTTATTTGGTTTACGAATGTCGATTACTACGCCTGTATGTGTATGTATGGGTGCGTTCGTTTTGGACCGCTTACGCGCTTTGAGCGTCAATCTCTCTTTCTTCTACATTTAAAGAACAATAAAGACAGAGTGATGCTTAAAGCGCTTAAGCGTTCAAAGCGAACGCACCCTATGTATGTATGTATGTACGTAAATGTATGTATACAGTAATTGCCGATGATATATTTCCTTCTTTTCTAGCAAATCGGTTTATTATTATAGGCTTTTCTTCAGTTCAATAGCACACCGGGTCCCTCGTGACAATACATTTCTATTAGCCTAAAAAATGTGTATTAATCCGATTTCATAGCTTACGCAATTGTTAATCGCGGCATGGTGCATTGTGTTTCGAAGACGGACAAATGATACATGGAGCAATGTAACGTCGTTGAAGGCTTTAAGATTTCTGCGTTGATAGTATCTCGGTGCGGGCCGGAAATGTGTATGAAACCGCGTGTGAAATCATAATACTTTCGAAAAATACGTAGTTGGTAAAAACTTCGTTTCAAACTTAAATAAAATGCGTGTAAATATATTTTAATACTTTGCGTATACAAGGCCGTGTATTATTCACATAAAAATTTTTCTACAGTTACAATGCTAAAAAAAGAGCCATAAAATACTAAAACTTTTTTATCGTCGATTCTTACAGAATAACGATGGACGTATTTAATACGTAAAAAAAAAAAAAAAAACAAGCTTGAGGATTTTTTCGCGCAAAGAAAACTTTTATATAAGTTTGTGTTATTCCTGCTACACTTTGGCCTGCTTATTAAATACCTCTCTTCACTCTCTACCTATCCTCTTATACTCAGTCGTTTTGCGCTACAAAGAACCATTCAGAAAGAATCATTATATAATAATATAGTACAAGGTCGCTAGAGTGAATTCTTTTTTTTCGCGTACGAGTTGAGCTCTCAGCTCTCTCGTTGATATATTCATTTCGTAGCAATTTCAAAGGCAAGACAAAGGTCTGTTACATTTTGCGATCCAATGACTGTCGTACTAGTGTCATGTATATAATATATATAATCTGCCTTTCGCGCGCTTGTAATCAAACTGTCGTACACACATAAGAAGAAGCGGACTTTTCTCACCGGTGAGAAATATTGAATTGAAAGAGAAAGATAATTACTTTTGTGTCTTTTTTTTTGTTCGCGTACGCTAAAGTAACGTCCTTAATTGTACCGCGTGGAAACGTTGCGCATTCGGGTCATCTTCTGGCTGATTTGTTCTTCCTGCAAGAGCTGCCCGCGAAACTGGCTGACCTGGTCGAGCGCGGCGTTCAGAGTGTCACGTTGCTGTATTAGCAGCTGCTCCCACTTTTGGGCATATGCTGCAACAGATAACACGCACACCCGTCAGAGCACCCAATGAGCATTAGACACATTGGCTTAGCATAGTTAAGGATTAAATCGGAGATCACACGAAGATGACATATTATACGAATGAACACAGCTATTCTCCCTGCTTTATTTTTTCCAGCATCACATTTAGTTTTTACAGTATCTCCTTAAATCCTAGCAAATAAACGGATATTGTTGATGAATTTCATTGTCATCGCTGCTTGTTTAATTCGTTTAATTGTAGTGCCAACTACTTTTCACATTTGTGTGTTTTATCTCATTAAAAATACGATATGACAATGAAACTCAAGAGAACAGGAATTACAATGTTATAATTGAAAGATAATCGTTAGTGATTTAAAACATAATAATAAAATTGTGAAGCAGCTTAAATCTAAATTACTTTCTCTCAACAACTATGTTGTCTCCTGCTGTAAATAGAAGCTGCTAGTTAAAGCAATTATCA
The DNA here is from genome assembly GCA_014839585.1 of Pseudomyrmex concolor. Taxonomy (NCBI): domain Eukaryota; kingdom Metazoa; phylum Arthropoda; class Insecta; order Hymenoptera; family Formicidae; genus Pseudomyrmex; species Pseudomyrmex concolor. Next base: position 7,691 of record QVOB01008675.1, on the reverse strand, counting down.
TAAATTGGAATGAGAACTATATTAATGTTTTATTATATAATTGCACGTATAAGCTAATCTTAAAGCACTTTGAATTTACAGAAAAATGTGTGAGACTTGTATGAACATGAAACATATATTATACACTTTAAAGCTTAAGCTAAGCATAAGCCAGATTCAACAAATCACTATATAAAAAACAATTACATGTGATTATGTTTAACGTGACGCTGGTATTATTAGCTCGATATAATCCACAAAAATAATATTTAGTAACAGGCAATTAAGTTGTGTGTATACATACATAAAATGCTATGTGTTCACACTTCCATAGATATAATACATCAATAATATTTTATATACAATAATACTGTCGATGTCAAGTCATTCATTTCTTTAACTTTTATAACACGCGCATATGTACAAAAGTATTTAATTTTATTAACACAACTGTGTATGTATATGATAACATATATAATATTTAGTCAAATACTATACAACCACAATAAACAATATACAATATCAATAAAAGAAAAGAAAAATGTTGAGAGAGAGAGAGAGAGAGAGAGAGAAAATATGTAAATTTATATAACATGTAAAAACTTTTTCAAGTTTTTGTGTTATAAAAATATTAGATGTTTATACGATAATATGGGTGTACGCGAGATAAAGATATTGAAAGAAAGTATACGTCCAAATGTACTTTCTATATTGTTTTAATAACTGAAGCACTTAATTGCTTCATCAAATTTCGCAATACACAGGTTTTATTCTTGATAATAGTTGCACTTTATAGATCACTAACTTCAAGTGAAATTCAAGATATTGTTAAAAATATTATTTTTGGGAATATATATGAGATTTGACAGAGAAATGCGTGTGATATCGGTGAGAGAATAATGTGACGCGCATATAATTAGTATACGTATGGTGCACATTAAAAAAAAGCTGCTTCTCTGAAACTATCTTATAGAATTGTTAATCGAATAATTGTCGTACCGTCGGAAAATAGTTTTCTCTCTATAAGACGTCTACGCAACGAGAAACTCCTCAGGTAGGGTGACTCAAACTTTGTTCTTTTCCGCCTCAAATCTGTAAGGTTTTCTCGTATTACATCAAAATTTTTCTCATAGGTGTACAAATACAGCGTGGGACTTTTAAAATCGTTCAAATATAAAAACACATTGTAAAACAAATTATAGTTTTGCTATGCTACTATAGTTATGTACAATTTGGAGTTTTTACATCAGTCGCTGTTTTAATCATCATACAATATAAAATAACGAGATTTCGTGATATGTACATTATATGTCGTACCAAGTTCTTTTCTTTAAAATTATTAGTTTAAAAAAATGCACGATAAATGCTGCGTTTTGTAAAGAAATGCAATTGCGAGTATATTTAACGTAATATCACTACAGCACACACAAGTATATTAGTATTCGAGAGACATTTCAAAAACGTGCGGTCAAAGCTCAAACACAAGTGCTCAAACTCGAAGAAATGTACACTTTCACTGAAAATAAAATTATAGTTAACATTCCAAGCAAGGTTTTTTAATAACAATATTCTTTAAATACGCGATATAAAATCTGACTTTCATTATATTATTATCACAAAAATAAATGACACCGATAACATAAAATATAACATTAAAATTATACCTTAACATTAAAACGTTAACTTTTACGCTGATAAATATTATTTATTTTCTATTTCTATTATATAAGTAAAACATATACTCAATAAAATGTATTCCAGCAGTAAAAATAAAATAATACTTCCCAAGAAAAATAACGGACGTATGTTTTTTGTGTCATAAATCAGATTTTTAAAATTTACTTTAATTTTATTTCTCATTAAAGAATCGAAAAATTTCTTGTCATTAAAAAGATTATTTTCATTTTCTTTGTTAATATTATTGATTGCACACAAATCAACGTTATACGTATCCTGATTGCGTGTCATTTCTTGTCCTGAAGTTACATTAAAGTCAGAAAATGCTGATGCCCATTTATCCTGTTCGATATCGTAATCTCTAAAGTAATTAGATCCATCAAATTTATTCACCGAATAAGTATCGAATTTCTTTTCATTAAAAAAACTGTCTTCATCTTCTTTATCGATATTATTGCGCGTGTGCGAATCAACGTAATACATATCCTGATCACACATCATTCTTTGTTCTAAAGTTACGTTAACGTCAGAAAACGCTATCGGTGATGCCCATTTATCTTGTTCGGTATCGTAGTCTCTAAAATAATTAGATCCATCGAATTTATTCATGCAAATGTCGATTATATCACGCTCATCATTTTCATCTACTTCAGAGCTCGTAACGAAATCGTCGCTTGATATATAAAACGAGCTGCGACGATTTGTTTCTTTAGAAAATAAGTTTGTTTTTTTACGAAAAGTACCGGTCAAATTATATTTTTGCAATTTCTTTTTGCCACTGGATAACTTACTCCGTTGGCTTTGATTGAATTTCTTAGTCGAGCACTTTATCGTATCCTTATTGTTTAAATTCTTTTCGATAATTCGACCGGGTGTTATGCTTTTCTTCTTATTGTGCTTGACAATTATAGTACGAGAAGGACTAGTATGCGTATCTTTTTCGATGTTGTTTGAACTACTATTGTATCTTATCTCATCCTCCCAAGGAGACTTGAATAATTTCTCCCTGGTTGTAGAATCTATTTTTGTTGCGTTTAATACTGTTTCCGCGTCTGATACGCTGTCTGTGTCGCTGTTTATCGGTAATGTCGAGCCGTTGCTTCTCCGTTGGCGGTTTAACGTGACGATCGAATTTGCCTTAGTCTTATTGTGTGAATCTGTCATAAAATGCCATGCACTGTGATACTGGCAGGTAAAATATTTCGCACTCTTTTTTGAGTCTCTATCACAAGTTAACGATAGAATAATCTCAAAGAGTACGAAAAAGCGACACGCGATTGTCGCGTTTATAGAACGACTTATATTTATAGATTAATATAGATTTTTTTTTCATATTTATAGCCAGACCTATAAATTTACCTCATACTTTCGCAAGCATAATAATTTGACATTGAAAGCATTCAAACTACTCTAATCTCAATATCCCGTCTTCGAAAACCGATTTTTATAATTAACGTTAAAAAAGAATACTTTAAAAACGTTTATCTTTTATTTTTAACGAGAAGAATACTTTAAAAACGTTTATCTTTTATTTTTAACGAGAAGGGATGCACTGTTTCAGTACAATACAGTATAAAAAAATTAAAAGCGGCAACAAACGGTAGAAAAACATAATAAACGTGCGAACGATAAATTTTTCTCACCTTCTTGGTCGTAATCCACTTCATGAGTCGCGCTGAACACGCTGTGCGCGTCAGTGAGGAACTTGGTCGTGTTATCCATGACCAGTTTGTGCGTATCCAACACTTCCTCTTCGAGCATCTGCAAAGCAGACACCGCTTCGTGGAAGGTGTACAAGTCTTGCGAGAGCTCACCTTCCTGTAAAAGAAAAATTTATTTGCGTGATAAAAGTATGATTCCTTATAAATTTAAACATTACACGATTATTAATAAATTTTCAATATAAATATTTACGACATGTTTATATATCTGAGAATGTTGTTACTCACGTTGAGAGATCGAAGTTGTGCCAAATCGCTATCTGATAATACGCTGTTGTTCGCTTGTTCCTCGATCTTCATGCCCCGATCGTCTTCCGTCGGCGAGGCTTTTATTTCTGTAGGATCGGTCGCCGCCAATTCCTTCACACGATCCGCGTATCTCAACGTGTTTAGGGAATGCTCGCAAGAACTCATTCCGGGACTAATCATCGCTATCTATAAGTAAATCATGCTTGTTCAAATTTATTTCTCTTTTAATGATGTGACAATGTAATTATTGAATAATTTACCATGCAAGTCTTTGATTTTTCACCGATGAAACTGTCCCTCAACACTTGAGTCAGTTTGCTCGCTCTAAAAGGCAAATGCGTACCCTTCCGGCTTAACGCGCGTATACATTCTTTTAACGCTAATAAGGATTTATTGATCTCAGCACCTTCCATTCCTAAGAATGTCAATAACAACAGGAATTATGTAAAAGCGCTGACTTGTCTTATTGATTATATGACTGTATTTTATTTTTTGTTATCGTTGATAACTGAATATACGTTTACTCACGAGTTTGTCTATTAGCAGACGACGTGTCAGCACCTCTTTCATTGCCAGCAAGATCAATGAGCGAAAACTTTCCGTGCACCTTGTGTGTGCCCGGGATGCGCGCTATTATTTGAAACACCGCGTGCGATCTCGAAGAGTTGGAATTAGCGCTCGTCTGACCGCTTGTCCTGGCGCTGTTTCCATGTTGTATTAATTTTAATACTTCGTCACAAGTTTCCACGACCTTTTCTGTTAATCCAACTATTTGCACCTATCGATAGAGAAGTTTCGGAATATTATAAAACGCTATTTATGACGCTGGTCTGGTTGAGATACCAGGTTCGACGATCTCGTCGCCTCGTATAAATGCCGAATACAATAAAAATGAAAAACATACACAAAAAAAAAAAAAAAAAAAAAAAAAAAAAAGAGAGAATCTAATTCAAATTTCTGTTCTTGATACAAAAACAAACCTGCTGTTTGCCATCTTCTAGAACCCTAAGTTTCTCCTTGTCCGCCAGAAGATCGAATACTTTTCCAGAGTATATCTCGAAGAAACTAGCGGAAATGACCAGATTTAGGGGTCGATACTTCGCCAATTTCAGGCACTTGAATACGTCTTTGGCAACCATGGCATAGATGCCCTTTTTGCAATCTTGCGTTTTGCCATTGAAGTCGCCGCCCATAGTGTGGGTCTTGCCACTACCGGTCTGACCGTACGCGAAGCACGTAGCCATGCCACCCTCAAAGATCGTCTGTACCAGCGGCTTGGCTGTGTACTTGTAGACTATCTCGTTGTTACATGTTTCATCGAATGCGTAATCAAATCTGAAGATCTGATTCTCCAGATACTTAGTGAGATCGACCTTGGACTTAGGCTCGTGCACAACCATCTGATTCTTGCTAGGCACACTGATCACGTCAATCTCTTTGCGCGAATGTTCCTTCTTGTTGAGCGGTCGCTTCCTCACGCACACGGTAATTTGGTGATCCTCCACGGGGTCAGATTCTCGTAACGGCCTAAACTCTATGCTGTTTTGATATTCTCTGCAAAAGTGTAATTTGTGTTAAATAAAACGTCAATATTTCACATCTTAAGTACAAAAAAAAAACATTATATCTTAATAAATTTAACATTATTTATCAAAAAACGTAATTCCAACATGTAACATAATATAACGAATAGGTTTTTAAACGCTTATATTTTAAGTGAAAGAAATCACGCCAACCTTATCATGGCTAGGAACTCCCAATTTGGGTTGCCTGGATCCAGATTCATAAGCGCTTCCTTTTCTTCCTTCAACTCCGCCTGTCGCTGTCTTCTTTCTTCTCTGTTTTTCTTCAGTCTCTCGACTTCCTTGACAACGTTCGATCGTCTACCTCGACCGTTTTCCACCTGAGGTTGCGACACCATCTGCTGTTGTTGTTGCTGCTGTTGCGCCTTCTGCTGACGGTTTTGCACCGAACTGGTAAGGTTGTACTGTGTCACCGCTGTTGTAGGTGTCGGCGGTATGTTTTCGACTTCCCGACGTCCCGTGAGTCCAGCAACCGCGTCACCATGACCGTTGACAGACGAAGCCGGTGACATAATGTTGGTCGGACGACCCGACGGCCGTGACAATTGCCTGTTCGAGCTCGCTGTAACATTTAGCGCGAAGATTAATCGTCCGCACTATCCTCTTTAAGCTCTGTAACTCGACTTTCGGTTGAGATACGAAATAAAATATTGTCCTTCAAATGTCAAAATAATAAAACTTAAAAAAATTTTTATAGCACACTTTTCTATTTATTTTATTATTCTAAAAGATAAAAATTGCAGAATAAGTTTAATCACACTCTTGATTATCTTTAAAAATGAGATTTATCGAGTTACCGGCGTCGTCGTCGTCTTCGACCTGAACAGTTAAGATTTGTTTGTCGACGTCTGCATTTTCGCAGTCACGGATCTTATTCTTTCTGCGAAAGCAATAGCCGAGCGAGTCGAATCTCATGGTGAAGTCAACACGCGAGCGCGCGCAAGATATCTCTTGAATTTCTTAAAAACCGAACGGCCTCTTGCGAGAAGCTACGTACGTTACAACGTCCGCTCACACTGCCAGGTAGATCGAACAGTGTCCGAGAGACGGCAACCCCCGTGAACTCGCGCAAGTGGTGTACCGTTCCGCGTCTCTAGGGGTCCTTGCCCTTGTGCTACACGAATATCGATAGTCACGGTTCGACCGTACACACATGCAGTGACTCTCGTCGCTACTTGGCTTTATCTGGGTGAAACCAACAACGACACGCGATCGCCGCGGCATACCAAGTCCAGCCACGAAATTGAACGCGGAACTTACCGCCGGAACTGTCACACACGCTTTATCGGCGCGACCGCAGAATTGGTCTCCATCAATCTTGTTTTTTTTCTTTTTTTTTTTTTTTTTCAAGAACTTTATGCAATAAAAACGAACGCAACAAAAGAGATTCGAAAAGCTTTAATACGCGTAAAGTAAGACGCACATGCGATTAGCCCAGTTTCATCACTTCCATTCATTGACTCGATAATGCAATTAAAACGCGTTTTATTATTGCAATTAAGATGAGCAAGAGATTTGATTTAAAATGTAAATTTTATTTAAAAAATACGAAAATACAGACATCGCTTATTGTTTTCTCTCTCTCTCTCTCTCTCTCTCTCTCTCTCTCTCTCTCAGCGAGATTCAGCAAAATGTAAAAAACTACGGATTGATTTTTATATTACAGTTCTGCCGACGACTACGCCTTGCTATATTATACTAATGCGCTTGCTTAATAAGATGTAACAGGATAACAAGAAGGAGCCGATATGTCATTGCCACGTACCTTTCACTGGAATAGACGGTCTGGTGGAGTGCTGAAAATAAAAGAAAACGGATCACGTTCAAGCGGTTGATTAAAGAGGATAGCTGTGATTTCTTCGTGCAACGAAGAAAAGGGGTGTAGTAACTAACTTTACACGTCTAAAGAAGTGCGCTGCAAATGAAAAAAATAAAAACAGTACTTCCTTCGAAGCCGAGTGTATGATACAGTTGTTTTTCCTTGTCAATAGTATTGTAAATAATTCGCTCGGATCTGACACATTTCGTCAGACGTTCAAGACAAGATACCGATTGTTATATCGACTGGCCGTTAATCACATCCGTGTATGTTCTGCATATCGATCGTATAATAACACGGTTTTTGACCCACTCTCGTTACTGAGCCAACACCGCGCAATTTTTTTGTTACGCGCAATCTCATTTGTTACAAAACGTGAACGAGAAAATAAAAAAGAAAAAAATGTGTAGCAAATTCTTGCTAACTAGTTCCGCCGACTTGTCAGTCGATCGTCTATTGAGACTCCGTCGAAAATGCGGAAAAGATGAAGAGATTAGCGATTGGTGCTCTGGCATTTTGTGAAATTCGATGTTAGACTCGTGACAGAAGGTGCGAGAAAGCGAATGCTTTTTTTCCGTGCAACGACGAAGCTCTCAGCAATAATATAAAAAAAGCTTGTGCAAATTATAGTTCACAGTATCAAATCATTTAGCAGTTTCATGT